>RJWH01004654.1:0-100261 GCA_004363575.1 Solenodon paradoxus
CCCGCCCGCTCCCTGTGTGGTGTCCACGCCCCGCCCTCCCGCCAGCTCCCGGCACAGCATGAGCCCGGGGCTGGCTCCGCCTGGGAACTCCTGGGGAGACAGCAGTCGGCACAGCCCACAGGGTCCCCAGGGTGGACACCGGGAGGAGCCGAGATGCACACCTGCGTGCCCTCACGTGCCCTCCCTCCCTCGGTGCAGGCCAACAGGAGCCGGATAAGGGCCCCGTGGCTTTCAGGGTCTCCCCAAGCAGTGGGCTGCTGGAAGCGCGGCAGGTCAACGCGTCCGCACCCTCCATCACCCTGCAAGTGTTCTTCACTGCCAGGTAAGGCTGCCCTGCTGCCCCGGCACTGCCTCAGCCCCGGCCCCTCCCTAACGTCAGCCCCACGTCCGCAGGGGCAGTCAGCTGTACGAGTCCACGCTGGTGGTGGAAGGCGTGCTTGGAGAGAAGGTCTGCACGCTGAGGCTCCGGGGCCGAGGCTCTCGCGACGAGAGATTCATGTCACCCCACCAGGTCTGAGGCTCGGCGCCACCTGGAAATAAACAGGCCCAGGCCCCAGGGCCTTGCCCAGACAGTGCCCAGCCTAGGCCTCCAGCCTTCACCCTCCGAGCTCACACGAGGACAAGCCACAGCCCCGGGGAGAGCGTGGCATTAAGTCACTGCTCACACTGGTGCAGCCCGAGACACGCACACACATCTTTACTTGGCTCCTGCCTGCGGCGCCTCCCGGGGAATCGACAGCGGCCGCTCCCCACCCACTCGGGAGCTGTCACCGATGTTCACATTTTCCACATCAGCCGAAGGGCCTTGATTGGCCGCCACAGACGGTGCCGGTGTCTCTTCTGTACTGTCGCTTTCTGGCCACCAGGGCACCGCCAGGGTAGCCGGGCTGGGTCACTCAGTTTCCCGGATACTCGAACACAGCCGCGGCGCCCATCCCGGTCCCGATGCACATGGACACGACCCCATACGCCCTGTGGGGGCACTGCTGTTGGCCGGGAGCAGCCACCAAGGCCAGAGGCCCAGCAGCCCTCCCTGCGCGGTGGAGCTGGGTGGGCGAGTCCCTCGTGGACACAGATGGGCCGCACACCCTGGCTGCCCACCTGGCCGCATAGCCGGTCCCCGGGGAGGCATCCTCACCTCTTTCCTCGGCGTTTCAGTTCGTTGAGCAGCGTGATGACCTGTCGTGCCCCGGTGCAGCCTAGCGGGTGACCCAAGGCCACTGCACCCCCCAGCGGGTTCACCTTCTCGGGGGGTAGCCCCAGCTTTTCCACACAGTAGACAGCCTGGAAGGAGGCCGAGTGAGCTCCCGCCCCGCCCCGCCGCCCAGGCCCAGCCGAGACCCCAGGTTCACCTGGCTGGCAAAGGCCTCGTTGATCTCGAAGACATCTATGTCGTTCACCGTCAGCCCTGCGGGCAAGGGGGCAAGACCCAGCTGGCCCCGGGCCTGCAGGCCGTCCAGTGTGCACCCAGTGGGGAGTGAGGCCCAGCCAGGGAATGAGAAGGGCTTGGGGGTCGGGGTCCAGCCTGCTGCACCCTCTGAGCACCCACAGCCACTCCCGCCTCCAGCCCAAGAAGCAAGGGGCTGCCTTACCTGCTTTTTGCAAAGCTACAGGAATGGCATAGGCGGGTCCAATGCCCATGATGTCAGGTGGGACCCCAACCACTGCGTAGGACCGCAGGACCCCAAGGATGGGGAGGCCCAGCTCTTCTGCCTTGGACCTGCGGGCCAGGAGGATGGCAGCCGCCCCATCGCTCACCTGGCTCGAGTTTCCTAGAGAAAAAGCCGGGTCAGGAGGGCCAGTCCTCCCGGTCCCCGGAGAAGGCCCAGCGTGGCCACAGCCTCCTGGCTGACAATGGCCGCTGTCACCCGACACCTCCCTCTGCCACCCCGTCTCACCAGCTGTGGTGGAGCCGCCCTTCTTGAAGGCAGGCTTCAGCTTGGCCAGGCCCTCCATGGTGGTGTTGGGGCGGATACCCTCGTCCTGGGCCACGGTGATGCGCCTCTCGGTGCCCTTGTCGTCACACACCGTGGTGGTCACAGGCACGATCTCGGCTCGGAAACAGCCCTCGCTCTGGGCCCTGGCTGCCCTGCCAGCACCAAGGACAGCCAGGCTGAGGCTCCCCGTCCAGGCAGACACGCAGCTCAGAGCGTGCGTGGCAGGGCCAGGCTTACGTGGAGGTGTGAGGGACTGGGGGTTCCCTGCCCCGCCCTGGGAGGGGCAGCCTGGGGCCTTCGTGGGCCTCCCAATCTTGGATCTTCACACCCGGTTTGCCCACCCAACCTGGAAGGGGAAGAGGGAGTTTGGAGGCGGCCCCTGTGCGCGCAGGGCCCGAGGCAGCCCGCCAGGCTCTCCGCTGGGCCGCGGACACAGCCGAAGGGGCTTTATTTGTGCTGGGCTCTGCCAACTTGCTGTTCGATTCCAGGGGCTCAGTTATCACTCCTAGCTTCCACTTAAAGGTGACAGGTAATAAACTACTTGGGAAATACTAGTATTCAAACAGTTTTTAAAAAATAAAGCACTTTGGGGTGAGCCTTGCAATCCTATGAAGACACGAGGGTCCAGCAGGATTCTAACCAGGGGGATCCACAGCTTTCACCAAACCCTCAAGTAGCTGCTTGACCCAGGCGGCTGAGAGCCAGCACCCCTCCCTTTCCCCCTCTGGACCCTGAGACTGGCCACCTTCAGCTGCTCCTGTCCGGAGTGCCTGGCTCTCTGCTGCCCCCAGAGCCAAGAGTGGTCCCGAAGCCCAGATCCCCAGTCCTGCTGGCCCCACAGTCCAGGTTTCCGGAGAAGCTGGTGGCTGCCCTGCTGATCCCCACACCACAGCCAGTCGGGCGCCCTGGCTCTCGTGCTCCCAGAATACGGGGGAAACAGGCCCAGCCAGGGAGAAGATGCCCGGGGGAGCGGGAACGGTGCCTGAGTGCATGGCCCCGGCCCCCGGCCCCCTCCTTGGAGGCACTGCCCAGCGGATCCCGGGCCAGCCTCAGCGCGCTCTCCAGCCTACACGCTCCTGCCCCACGCAGCACTCACTTCTGCTGGGAAGCCAGGGCAAAGGTGTCCTGCTTCTCCCTTGAAATGCCAAAGCGCTTGGCCACATTCTCCGAGGTGATCCTGGAACAAACAGCAGGGTTGGCAGCCTGCGAGTCTGGGCTGCCCGCACACTGTGCTGGGCCCGGGGCTGGCAGGAGGCGCCCAAACAGCATCCAGTCAGCGCCAACTCCTGGGGAAGCTTGTCCAGGAGAGCAACAGCGAAGAGGGGTGCTGGGGCATGAGCTGGCCACTCCACCAGCCTCTGTAGCTCCAGAAAGGTGGCTTTAATGGGCAAGGCGACGGGTGCTGAGTCCCATCGCACCACCACGGCTGAGCCACCGCCAGGCACTCAGCCCTCCTGGATGCGTCTCTACCTTCTAACCCCAGGGAGCCGGGTCCCTGCCCGTAGACCCCGGGGCTGGCCCAGCTCAGGACGGATACGGGGCCCTCTCCCCTGGCATCTGACAGTACCCAAGCCCCCTCACCAGCTATCTGACCAAGAGCCTCAGGGCTCTCTCGGCCTCTGAGGTTTTGGGGTGCAGCTTCCATCACATCTCTCATGTGACTGAGCCCCTCAGGGAAGTCAAGGGTAGCATCGCACCCACCTCCCGAGTTCGTGCAGAGCAGGCCAAGGCCAAAGACAGGGCATGGCTACCGGCCACAAGCAATCAGGTCCCGTGCCCCTGCTCCAGGCCAGCAGGCGCTGAGAAGGCGCAGGCCCGTGGACTGGCGGTGGGCACTCACCCCATCGGAATCAAGCAGTCTCTGGCATTCTGCTTCTCCGCCAGTTGCGAAGTGATATTTCCAGGGTTATTTCTCTCTGAAAGGGACATGGACTCCACCCTGAGGAGGAGGAGGAGGCGGTTGTCACTGGGAGGACTCCTGGCAAGTGCTGGAAACAGCCAGGGTGGGTTGGAAGAGCTGGGGCAGGCACTGGCCCGCAAAGCAGAGCTGGGGTGCAGGGCTGCTGAGCCCCATCCCAGTCCACACTCCCAAGGGAGACCCGCTTCCCTCACACAGCTGTTCCTAGACCATCAGCCATCAGTCGTTCCCAAGGAAAGCCTGTGCGGGCTGCAGTGGCGGACACATGGGACAAGACGAAAACCGTGACCCTGACTTCCAGAACTGCACACTCAGGGGAGAAAAGGCAAATATTTAAAAGTAACTACAAAGCTGCAGATCAAAGAGCCATCTGAACTGCAGACGAGGAGGTGCTAGAAGCTAAGGCGTGATCTCAGCGGAATCGAAAAAGTTCTAAGAGGGGCCGCAGGCCTCAGGGAGAGCAGACAGCCTGACTAAAGGCTTCTCCTGTGCCAGCACTGTTTAAACTCTCAGGTTTCAGAGCATCAGTCACATGTCCCGAATGTCAGCTGTTCTTAATCTCACGGACTTCGGCAGGGCTGAGGGAGCTGTCCTACGTTACAGATGAGGACACTGAGGCCCCGAGAGGCTGAGGAACTTATCCACGGTCACTCAGCCAGGACCCAGCTCCCTCCCAACTGGAATGTCCAGGATTACCCTTTGTGATCAAAGATGTGGGGGACAGGCAGCCTGTGACGCCCTGGCCCAGACCCCTACTCCCCTAGTTACACGGCCTTAACCTGCACGAGGCTCACATGCCCTCTAAGAATCTTTCAAGGGCTCCAGCCCTTCTCCTCGCAGTACCCATACCTCCGTCCCCCAGTACAAGAGGGACATAAGAGCAACACGAGGGCAGCCCTAAGCATGGCCCTGCCTGGCCCAGAGCCCTGCAGGGGGACACCGACAGACACACAGGACGCTCTGTGGGCAGGGCACCCCCTGCCAGTCGGCACAGCACCAGGTGCCCACCAGCCTGGGCCCCGGGCCCTTCTCCCTGGAGGCGTGCCCAGGGAATGTCTGCATCTCCACGCACGACAGTCAAAGATGGAGTCACAGCTGACCTGACCAAACCACCACAGACGCGACCATGTCCTTTGGAATCTGGTAAGCAGCTTAGAGCTGCCACCTTGCTCCCAGAGTAGGGGACAGGGGACAGAGAGCCTAAATGAACCAACCGGCTGTACAGTAGGCAGCTGTCCCTGGAAGACGGGGACCAAAACGGCACCTTCTCTGACAGCATCTTGAACTGGCAGGGCCACAGAGGAAACCCAAGTGCTAGTTCCTCAGAATGCTTGCCCATATTTCCCACCCGGACAGATTTTCGGGAAAAGAAAGCAAGCTTTGCGAGACCAGTTTCCTTTCCCCACCAGTGGGGAGAGTCGGGAGCAGTTTCTAAGCAGCTGGACCGGGGCTGGGGGACAAAGGGAAATCGGGCCTCTGCGTGTCCCGAGGTGAACATTAGTCCCATTGCTGAAGCTGGTTAACAAGCTCGGGCAGAAGAGATTCTTACCCACATGCCATGCCAATGTCATAAGACCCATTTCTGATGCCACCTGCAACAAAAGCATGTCATAAACATCCTTCGCCAGGGCACACCTGTCTTGGGAACAGGAGCACCCTTCCTCCACTGGGCTCTCGGGACCAGTCTGAGCCTCGGGGAGGGGAGAGGGAGGGGTGTCCAGAAAAGGCCAGGGGTGCTCCTCACTCTGTGAGCGTCCTCTCGGGGGTCCATAGTGCTTGCCCCGCAGACAGTGAGTTTGCTGACCCAGACCCCCAAGGCTGGGACCAGGGCCAGGCCATGGCCATGGCGGGCACCCAGTCCAACTCACCCGCTATGTTGGCCACCGCCTGCAGTCCCGACGAACACTGTCTGTTGACAGTGAATGAAGGCACTGTCTCCGGGATGTCACTGGAACAGAGTTGACCATCAGCCAGGTTCTCGTGGAAAGCAGGCCTGTGCCCCTAACTGCCCGCATCGGAGCACAAAGACCAGGGGACACACCCAGCAGCCCTGCCCGCCTCCAGGCCAGGTCCACACTGGACACACGTCCTCTCTGCAGGTGTCACTCCTCAGGGCCCCACAAGCATTTGACCTTCCATCCTGTGATTCTCCCAAACTGAGGCCCACCCCAAAAAGTGTGTTGGGGCAAAGGGATCCTCTTTTCTCTAAGAAGATTCAAAAATGAAAACTACTCATCTGCCTCCCCTAAAGAACAAAGAGCCAGAACAAAAGGAATTTCCAAAGTATGAAGGCAGAAACCACCCCCACTCCTCGGCCTTACTAGAAACGATGTGGCTAACCCTTTGTGTTCCCTTTCTCCCGGGAAAGCCTGTCCCAGCTGGACAACGAACCCTGATGGGCACCGTATGTTCCAATACCCCTTCTTCTGATGGGTTCTCACACTGGTCACAGCCCTGGAAACTGGTGGGGCTGCCCCTCAGAATGCAGCCTGTCAGGGTTAAGGGTGAAAAGCCCTGGGGAAATCCCTGGGTCTGGCCAGGCCCAGGGACCCAGAGTGACAGGACGTGAAAATGCCCTACTGATTCTGGTGTCCAGGCAGGTGCACTGCCCCCTGAGCTCGTGCCAGGCTAGCCTCTGCTGAGTCCCTAGGCTGGAGACCCTCCCAGGCCCCTAACCCCACTACTGGCTACCACCCCTTCACCCAATTGACCCAGCGCTCCCTAAAAGCTTACTTAGTATGAGACACGGGCGTGCCTATAATGATATGCCCTGAAGGATGGCTGACCAACACAAAGAACTCAACCAGCGGAGACTCAAATAACAGGCCAATTTGGCAAAGCCACACCATAAGGAAGCATGTGGTGGGCCAGTGGAGAGGAAGGGGCCACTGCAAGCCTGGGAGCTCGGAGAAGTCAGGACAAAAATGGTGCAACGATGCTGAGGCAGGGCTCAGCAAGGGCAGAGAGGAGTGGACAGAAGCAGCAGGGTGGAGAAGCAGGAGGCATGAAGGCTGGCGGGAGCAGCAGCTAGGGGGTGCAGCCAGCTGGGAGTGTTTCCCAGTCCCTATAGGTTCATTTTCTCGCCCTTCACTGGCCAGCGTTACTGCCATCCTCCATGCAGCTGGGAGTGCAAAGCTAAGTGGTTCTTAAATCTGCGTGAAAATAACTAAAGGGCAACTTTACTGAGCTGCCCTGTGCCGCAGGTATTCTGACCTGTCCCCTAATCTCTCTAAGGTGATATGTTGCTCAACCACAGTAAAGCTCCAGGTGAGTCTTCACTGTGCCCACGTGGTGATTTATGTAACACGAGGACAGAGTTCATGCTTAGACAAGGCAGAGGAACACAGTGCTCTGGCTAAGACCTTTTGCTACAGTCCCACAGGCCTTGTTTTTCTGGCTCAGGACCAGCTAACAAAGTAGGAGAAAGGTAGGGCCATCAGAGCAGAGTTCAAGAACACTGGCTGCCTCCAGGACCCATGTCCACCCTGACCTCCCACCTGCAGGCTGACTTCCCGGGCCCATGCCCCCTCTAAAGTCAACGCGGTCAACCCAGAACTAAAACCAGAGAGATGTACCTCAGAAACTGGGCGATTCGAGCCACGAATGGCCCGGCCCCAGGCTGAAGCACATTTCCTGTGGACAACAAGCCTTCGTTCAGTGCCAGGCGGTCAGGTGGCACTAACACACAGGTCTGAATACCTGGAGGGCACGCCATTCTTCCTTCAGAAACACGAGCCCCCAGCGGGATGCTTGAGGATCTAGAATTTGCACATCTGGAGCAGAAGCCAGCTACACAGCAGCCTGGCCTAATCCAACACTGGACCCAGCCCCTCGGGGGCCAACGTGCCTTCACCCATCACCCTGCTTTTCCCAGTCAGCACACGGAGGCCGTTTAAGGGACTGTGGGAGGGAAAGAAGGACGCAAAGGATGCAAAGCTTCCAAGTCTAAGGTCCTGTGAGTTGAGGAAATGCGCTCCTGAGATGCATAATCCCCAGTACCTCTCGCTGGCAGGGGATCCTGACCCAGGGGCAGTGCCACCTGCCTTGCTGTTTGCAGGCTAAAGGGACTGGGGCGGGGCGGGGGGGGGAGGGTGTCAAGAGGTCCTGGGTTTAGGTCCAAATTGCTTCACGTTTCTCAGGGCTGTTTTCCACCTGGGCGCGAGGGGCTGGGTGCTAGCGCTCCCCCGGGGGCGGCTGAGCCCTCTAGCAATCTCCGGTCTCCGGGGAGTCCTCACAGCCCACATCGGCGCGGCATCCCCGGAGCCTGCTGCTGCTGTCGGAGGAACGAGACGGCCCAGTGGGCACGGAGTGCCCGAGGCCCGCCCGACAGCGGGGAGCCCGGGCGGCGCCCGGCGGACGGGCGGGGGTCGCTCACCCACACAGATGTCCCCCAGCTGCGCCGGGCTCAGCCGCACGTCCTGGAGCACCGCGGTCATGACGGCCGAGAGCAGCACGTCGGGGGTGGTGTCCTGCACGAAAGCGCGCCGCGGTCACCCCCGCCCAGGCCCGGCGGCCGGCGCTCGGGGCGGGTCCCCGCAGAGGCCGGCGCCGACGGTCAGGCCCCCGCCCGGCCGCCGTCCGGTCCCGGCCGCACCTTGAAGCCGCCGCGGCCCCCGCGACCGATGGCCGTGCGCCGCCCGTGCACCACCACCACGTCCGCGGCGGAAGCCCGCGGCGCGTCGCCCCGGCACCGCGCGGCTTGCAGCGCCGGCTGGGCGTCCCGGTCGGCCGGGTCCTGCAGGTGGCCCAGCACCACTTGCAGCCTCCGAAACATCGCGCTCGGCCGGTGGACCCGCTCGCTCGGAGCCCACGACGACGTCGACGAACGAGCCGACCCGCACCTCTGCACCCCAACCCAGTACCGCCCCAGCCCCGCGAGACCGACAAGGGCCCGCCCCCTCCCGCCGCAGCCAACCAGGAGGCGAGTGTGCCCGCGGCCCCGCCCCCGCCGCCAGCCCACCCTCTCAGTCTGAGCGGAGGTTGGCGGAGTCCTTTCAAAGGCCCGCCCCCTCCCACTGCAGCCAACCAGAAGGCGAATGTGCACACGGCCCCGCCCCCGCCACAAGCCCACCCTCAGTCTGAGCGGAGGTTGGCGGAGTCCTTTCAAAGGCCCACCCACATGGAGGCGGGGACTTCAGACGCCCCACCTACTTATGCCGCCGGAAAACTTCCTGCTGGAATTTACTGCCGAGCTTCTGTTTCTGAAAGCAACCCGCGCGGCTACCCGGGGGCCCCTCCCCAGCAGCGCGGTCCACCGCCCAGGATCCTCCACCCCAGCAGCCCAGTCCGCTGGCCGGGCCCCCTCCCCAGCGTCCAGTCCATTCCGCGCGGTCCCTTCCTGTCCTCTGCTCGCCTCGGAGCAGAAGGCGGCACTGCCAGGTGCCCACCCGCAGTGGAAGCCGCACTCAGTTCTATCTTCCCAGCACGTCTGCTGTTCCCTGGGTCCCAGCACCGAGGCTGGAGGACCTCAGTCATTCCGAGATACGCCAGGGTCCTACTCCGACACTCTGTGCTCTCCTGGGAAAACTTTGGGGAAGACCGAGGACACTTGGGTTTTAGGGGCGCCGGGAGAACGGCTTGTGCTAGGTCCCCGGGTGTGCCAAGCTCCTCTGGAGAGAGCACCGCGCACTTTTTACCAACTTTACACTCAGTGGGAATGATCAGATTAGTGCCCACTTCCCTCACTAGGTTAGGGCCCCAAGACAGGGAGGGACCCCATATCTGGGGCACCTGCCAATATTCCACACTTCCTGGGTGATTGATCGGCAAGTATCAGTAGAATGAAGCCCGAACCAGGGCTCCCGGGCCAGGCCTGTGCTTCCCCAGCCCTAAAGAGCAAGGCCAGGTGCACCGCGTTTCTTTCGACCTTGGACATTAATTCTGGGTTTCCCCAGCCCCCCAAGGCCAGGGGACCCAGCTACCGCCGGCCCCGGAGGGGCCGGGCCCTCAAGCCCCGCGGTGAAGGCGGTGAGCCTTTTCCACCTCCGCCCCAGCGCCGCGCGGCTCCCTCCCCCAGCTCCGCGAGCAGGAACGCCGGCCTGCAGCCCAGCCCCACCGCAAAGGCTGCGACTCGACGACAGGGCTCCACTTCCTGCGGCCGGAGAGTCGTGGTCCTCCCGCGCCTGCCCGCCCCACCGACTCGGGACCGGTCGACTGGCCTCTCCAGGCCCTGCGGGCTGCGACCACGACACCCCGACACCCACGGCGGGCGGGGGCGCCCCCACCCCCGCACCCCTGGGACCGCAGGGCGGGCCGACACTTCTGGGAAAGCGAAACCCGGCTCGTCCGGGCGGGGCGGGCCGGGGCGGGCGGGGACAGGGAAGCGCCGCTGGTTCCCGCTCCGCGTCGGAGCCGAGGCCGCCGGGATGGCCGCGGAGAGCCCGGCTGCGGGCCGTGCGGCCGCGGAGCCCGCGCCCCTCGCCCGCTCCGCGTCCTCCCTGCCCCTGGCTGCGCTCAACGTGCGCGTGCGGCGCCGCCTGTCGCTCTTCCTGAACGTGCGGACCCCGGTGGCGGCCGACTGGACGGCGCTGGCGGAGGAGATGGACTTCGAGTATTTGGAGATCCGGCAGCTGGAGGCTCACACCGACCCCACTGGCCGCCTGCTGGACGCCTGGCAGGGCCGCCCCGAGGCCTCCGTGGGCCGCCTGCTGGAGCTGCTCGCCAAGCTGGGCCGCGACGACGTGCTGATGGAGCTGGGGCCCAGCATCGGTGAGGACCCACCCCGGTGGGGTCGCGGCGGGCCTGGGACCGGACTGCGCGGCCCCAGCGGCAGCCTACCGGGCGGGGGGCATCGCTTCCGTCCGGGGGCTGGTGGCCGGGAAGCGCCCGGGGCCAGTTCCCTCTTTCGAGATCCGGCACTGAAAGAGGGACTGAGCCCCAGAGAGTCGGAGAGGAAGGGAAACAGCTTGCGCAGAGGCTCGCGTGTAGGGCCAGAGCCAGGTTGGGGGTTCTGGTTGGGGGTGCGGCGGGTCCGGGCGGCTGCAGTGGAGCCACAGATGAGGCTGAAAGCTGTGTCTTGAAAAACAAGGGTCCCCTCTGGCCACTCACGACCACCACCTAACATGCAAACCGAGGTGTGGGCACAGGGGACCGGTGGGCACACAGGCATGGCTGTAACTGTGGGGCTTCAGAGCCCAGCGTGCATCCCGGCCAGCTGCTCACGGCTGCCCGGGATCCCAGATGAGTTCCCCCAGGAGTCCCAGGACGCAGGACAGACACACAGCCTGACGTGATGGCTGCCCAGACGGAAGGAGCACCCCTGGTTTTCCCTCGAGGGAGCTGCGGAGCTCACCCCTGCGAGCGGGTTGGAGACACTGGAGCGCAGCGTGGCCAGGGGACTGCGCGGAGGAGCGGGCCCCTCTGAGGAGCCTGCCATGCCCGTGTCTTCCCTACAGAGGAGGACTGCCAGAAGTATATCCTGAAACAGGAGCAGGAGGAGTCTGAGAAGCCCTTACAGGTGGCTGCTGTAGACAGCAGCGTGCCCCGGACGAGGGAACTGGAGGGCATCACCACGTTAGATGACCCCCTGGGTAAGGCCCTGACACCGCGCCCTGTGCCCCATGAGACAGGTGGGCCAGGCACTTCGTGGTGTTCAGAACCTGGATGTAGAAAGAAGAGGGCTGTGGGATGTCGGGTAAATCACCTTGCCCCCCTCAGCCTCTTTCCTACCTAAGAAATTGCTCTGCGCCTCTTTCAAAGAGTGTCTCCCGGCTGCCCCGGGCTTGGCCCAGGCCGGGAGGTGCTCACCTCTCCTCTCCTGGGAAGGGCGCTTTCTCCAGCAGGGCTTCCTCGGGTGGGTGTAAGGCCCGGGGGGCTCAGGCTGGGGTGCTGGCAGGGCTCCTGCCCAGCCTGCCTGCGGTACTGACCGTCCTCTGCTCTGCACCCAGGACAAATGCCTGAGCGTTTCGATGCTTTCATCTGCTATTGCCCCAGCGATATCCAGTTCGTGCAGGAGATGATCCGGCAGCTGGAACATTCAAACTACCGGCTAAAGTTGTGTGTGTCGGACCGTGATGTCCTACCTGGCACCTGCGTCTGGTCCATCGCCAGCGAGCTCATTGAGAAGAGGTGGGTGGGGCTGGGGTGGAGCAGTGGGGGGACCCTGCGCCATGATGTGCACGCCGGGACTCTCCCAGCTGGGCCCTGTCCGGCAGAAGCACAGGGACCCCTGCGAGCTGGCCCTGGGGAGCACGCTGGCTGAGCCCCCACGGCGCCTTCACTGCCCACCCTGTGCAGGTGCCGCCGGCTGGTGGTGGTTGTCTCCGATGACTACCTGGAGAGCAAGGAGTGTGACTTCCAGACGAAGTTTGCGCTCAGCCTGTCTCCAGGTAAGCTCATTGGGGACCGGCGACCAGCCTTCTCTCACGAAGCCATGGTGCCGCACCCAGAACCCTGCAGGTCTCCGACGCTTCAGCACGTCTGCGTGTGTGCCTTTCTGGGGTCACTGTGTGCCCTGCGGGCTCCATGGGAGGGAGGGCTGGGAGCGGTCCTGTCCCAGGGGCCTGGTACCAGCTCTGCCCCCCATGGCTTCCAGGTGCCCATCAGAAGCGGCTGATTCCCATCAAGTACAAGGCGATGAAGAAGGAGTTCCCCAGCATCCTACGGTTCATCACTGTCTGCGACTACACTAACCCCTGCACCAAGTCGTGGTTCTGGACACGCCTGGCCAAGGCCCTGTCCCTGCCCTAGCACCGGCCGGAAGCGTGTGCAGATGCCGTGCCTGCCTGCGCCTCCGCAGTGGCAGGAAGTCTGCTCCACCTGCCGTCCAGCGCCTGGAGGTGCCGTCGCCACAGACACAGCTGCAGCCACTGGACGTGTCTGGACGTCACACCGATGTCCTGCATGGGACCTGTAGCCACAAGAGGTCCACTTGTTGGTTGTCAGTCAGGACAATGAAACCCACGGCCAGCGGGACGAAGAGGACATTTCAAGACTCACTTCTTCCCCTCTGGGAACTAGGCAGGAAGGACTCGGTGAAGATTGCCCCACATCTCCGGAGACACAGAGCTTGCCCCAGAGCTGGCTGCCGGGGCCACTTGCGGCCGCTCTTTCCACAGCAGCGCCTCCTGCGGCGTCAGGGCCTCCCTGCTCACCTCACGTCCACTTCCTCCTGCCGGCGGCCCCCCTGGAGCCTGACTCCCCAGCAGGCCCCGCTCTCATCTGCCTCTCTGACCCTTGCCAGCCTCTGCCCCTTTAGAGTGATGACCCTTCAGAGTAAGACAGGCCTGAGAGAGGACGCTTTGCACTTCTACCGCTGACATGCTGTGCTCACCCCTTCAGCTCTGCCACCACGAGGGGCTCCCTACCTCTGGCACATCATCAAGTGTGGGCTCTGGAGCTGGGCCACCTGGCGATGCGAGCAGGAGGCCTTCCTCCTTGGGCCACCACAGCGCCCCCACCAGCCCCCCCGTGCCGCCAGTGACCTTGCAAAGCAAAGCTGTTGCTGGTGCGGCCCAGTCAGCGGCCGCACCAGAGCCCCCTCCCTCCGAGGCTGCTCACGAACTCACGCACCGAGACACGTGCACACTCACCCTTACACACACGCAGGCACGTTCATGCCACACTCCCCTGGGTCCAGCTCCCAGGCATGGTTGGACGGGACGGTCTTGCCGTTGAGGGTCCCAGCCCCGGGCAAAGACACCTAGGTGTCCCTTTTCTATTTTTACCCTCTTTGTGGAAGCCAGACTCTGAGCGGACCCGGCATGTCACATCCGTGGTCTCGGGGCGCACGGGAGAACAGGGCTGCGGGGCGGCAGGTCAGCTGCAGCCACGCGGAGGGGTCCGTGCGCTCCTCCCACGCTCGTTTGCCGACAGAAAGCCACGGGCTCGGGTCTCTCTGCCCCCAGGCAGGCCCCAGGGTCTGAAAGGGAAGAGAAAACGTGTCTTGTCTGCGTCACCGCTGGCGGGGACCTCTCCTCAGCCTCTTGGCGGCTCTGGGGGCCTCTGCAGGATCTCGACGCAGCGCGTCGCTATCAGGCATCTGTCCACTTCGATGTTGGGGGTATTTTAGAATAATTTCAAGAAGAGATCAATCGTATGAAGAAAGATAAAATTGGATTTGTAGTGGTGAACTTAAGTTACAATATACACAGATGTCGATGTATAACGGTCCCTACCTGAGAAATATTATACTGCAATGTTACTTCAATTAAAAAATACTTAAAAAGACTTTCATCCCCGTGTGCTATGTATTGTGAGAACTGAGAGCCGAGGAGAGCCTGTGGTTATCATTCCTCCTGCATGCTGAGTTCATGCCAGCTCTCTGCTCTAAGAGCAGGCACTTCTGCTTGCTTGTGGGCTGGGGGGTCGGAGGCTGGGGAAAGCTCTCTAGAGGAAGAGAAACGGCTCGCAGACCAGGTTCAGGAAGGCCTGGCAGGGGCGCCCTAGAGGCTGTCCGCCTTTCTGCCCCAGGCCTCACCAGGCTGCAGGGGCCCAGGGTTAGCAGCCTCCACAGGTCTGGCCTTCTGGGGATGGTGCCACATTCCTGTTCCTGGCCTGGTCAGTGGGCCCAGTCAGTGGGCAGGGGCTGTTCTAGGTGCCCATGGGAACCTGGAGCCCCCCAGGCCAGCCCACGTCTCCAGGGGACTCTGTCATCAACATTGTTTCATCCCCAGGCATATCTGAGTGATACTCATGGTGCCAGTCTATGTTTAAATAGAATGCAAAGCTCTTCCACTTTTCATTCAAGAAAATGTGGAAAATATCAGGAAGAAGCATCACCCATAATCCTAATCCCAGAGAGCAATCAAGGGCCCTTTTGAGGACCCAGACATAAGTGATCAGAGCTTTTCTCCCAAAGGTCTCTGTGTTGTGTGCCCCGCTGTTGAGCATCTGGGACCCGGGAAGCTCTCAGCCTGCCCTGAGCCCTCACGCTCCTAGGAAGGTCTTGTGTCCCTGGGGTAGCCCTGAGGCAGACACTCCTCTCCCGGGTCTCCTAGGCAGGAGTCGGACTTGGCAGGGCATCCGCGATCTGCCCTGCACACGGATGGCTGGGGAGACAGACTGGGCGCGTCCCTGCTGGGACCGGGCAGGCGGTCTGTCTAACTCCAGGCCAGCCACTCAGCCTGTTCTCGCGGGGCAGGCCAGTGGCCTGAAGGTGGTCACCTCTGCCACTCACACCCTCCGCCTGCCTTGCGCCCTGCTCACCGGGTTCCCGGGATTTAGTTCTCGAGAGAACTTGTGCTGGAGAAACTCGTTTTTCAACTAGTGAAATTCAATACTGAAATGATCAAAGGTAAAAGCAGGAAATTTTGAAGACCAAGAGCAAACTTAAAATACAAAACTACACACCTACATGACAATGAACCTTCATTCTGTCACAACTCAACAGCAGGGGAAAGAGAGGGAGGAATCTCCTGCAGGTCAGACAGTAAAATATATTAACACAGCGCGACTTTGTTGATTCCTGGTTCAAACAGACCAGCTGCAAAAAGGCTTCCTTGGGTCACGTATCTGATAAAAATGCACACCTGGACAGAGATACGGAGAGCACTGACAACAAACCAGAAAACGGCGAACAGCCCAGTGAAAAAGTGGGCAAGAACTGAGACACATCTCCAGGAAGAAACACACATAAATAAAAAGTACTCAGAAGCAGCTCGACGTCACTAACCTGGAGGAATACAAGTCAGAACCACAATGAGAGACCACCTCACACCTGTCAGGACGGCTGCTATGAGAAACAGAGAGAAGCGAACAAGGATGTGGAGAAACCAGCGCCCTTGTGCGTTGCTGGTGACAACGAGACGGCAGGCCAACCGAGGACACACGATGGCAGTTTCTCAAAAGGTCAAACACACTGCGTGGGCCACCGAGCTCACTTCTTGGTGTAGATGCCAAAGGCCTGAAAGACAAAGTATTTGTACAATCGCGCTCATACCGACATTATTCACAAAAGCCAGAACACGAGAACAATTCGGGGCTCCCTGGCGGATGAACAGATAAGCAAAAAGTCGTTGACACAATGGAATGAGTCCTGACATGATGCAGAGGAACTGGGAGGACTTCTGGTGAGGGAAGCGAGCCAGTCACAAAGAGACGAAGACCGTATAACCCCACTTCTACGAGATTCTGTGGCGCTCGAGTCCAGAGACGGAAAACAGAACAGTGGTTTTCCAGGGGTGGGGTGGGGTGGGGGATGGGAAGTGGCTGTTTATTGGGTAGACTTCGGCTGATGAAGAAGGTTCTGGAGACTGAATGTGTAACAGTGAGAATGTACTTAACATTACCCAACTATACTCTTAAAAATGGTTATGAATCAAATGATGGATCAAGACGTGGTCCATATATATACACCATGGACACTACACATCTCTTAGAAGAGAGGAAACCCTGTCATGTGAATCCACATGGATGGAACTAGAGGGGATGATGCTGAGTGAAACAAGTCAAAAGAAAGAGAGACACCAGATGACCTTGCTCATAGGTGGACCGTGAACAGACAAAACAAAGGAACAGATGAAACATAACCAACTGTGAAACATCTGCAGCAGCACTGAGGTGACCAACAGGGAGTGGGGCGGGCGGGGCACATAGTGGCGGAGCTGCTGGACAATGGGGAAGGACACTGGGTGACGTGGTGTAGGGCAGGGTGTGCTGACACCCTGGAATGGAGGAACCTACACATGGGAAATTATTTTAATATGTTGAATAACTACGACAGTAAAAAAAAAAAAAAGTGCAAAAAATGGTTAAAGTTTTAACACACACACACACACACACAAATTGCATGCTATGTATATTTTACCAGAAACACATCCTGAACAATTAAATGATTCCAAAGAATGATGACTATTTTTTTCAGATATGATAATAGCCTTGTAATTATGCAAGAAACGCTCATAGAAGGACACAGGACTCTGGTTGTGTGCATATTTGCCACTACAGGTGACAATAAGGGACACCGGACCTCTGGTGGTGGGTGAGGTGGGAAATATAGACCGAGATGCGATTCTATTCCCTAACATGAATAGAGCAGTGTGAACCAAAGAAATATTTTTAAAATGTTCAGATTTGTGAGAGACCAATTCTGAAGTATATTGATGCTAAAGGACAGAGGTCTGGGGTTTTCTTTTAAATACTTAAGAAAACTGAGAAGGAAAAAACAGCAATGGCTGCATGAAGCACATGTGACCATGCATTATTCAATTAAAGGTTCATTTCTTCTATTGTGTTTAATTTTTTTTTAACCAAAACTGTTTTAAGTTAAAAAACACACGCGTTCTTACTAGTCCTCTTGGACAGAGGCTACTCTCCCTAAAGGGAGCATTTCAAAATCACTCACTAGTAATGACTGAACAGAAGATAACTTTTTCCACCTGGGTAGGGAAGTAGAAGGAAAAATTGAAAACACATTCCCAGACGTCTGAAAATCTCATCTCTGACAATTTTTTTAATATTCATTATGATGCTTAAAAAGTGTACAAATATATAGAAACATTCTCCTTAACTCTTCTTAACTTTCACTCGGCAAGAGCTCTCGCGAGCTGGATCCCATCTGGGTCTCCGGACTAGAGCGGCCGGCCCCGGGCAAAGGGACAAGCGCTGTGGCCCCTCAACCGCTCGATAGAAAGTCCTGCTTCATAGCACAGAGGGGACACCGAGTCTTCTGCCAAGGCAGGAACAGCCTCTCTGGGCCTCTGGCTGACGGAGACCCTCAGTTGGGGGGTGGGGGACTGGCCAGTGGAGGTAACCTGGAGGCCGCCTGTTCAGTGTCCAGTCTGCGCCCAGGGCGCAGGGGTTTGTAACCCAGGTCCAGGGGGACAAGTGAAATGAACAATTAAATGAAGTGCTTCTTCCTCCTCTCTCTCCTGCTTGCTGCCTGCCTGCCTGCCTTCCCCTTCAAAATGTCTTTAAAAAAGGTTTAATGCAATACACGGCCCTTCTCCACTTGAGTTTTCTAAGTTATACCTGATGGCTTAAATAAGAGTGGTGGCTGATCGCAGCACAGGCTGGCGAAGCTGAGATGCGCCGTGGTAGCTTCTGTCTCAAGCAACTGCGCAAACAAGAACGAGACGTAGAGCGGCTGCTGCCTGAGAAGGACTCTGTGGCGCCCAGTTTCCTCTTTCTGCGAAGATCCAAACCTGCCCGGTGCAGCCCTGCACCGTTGTGGTTCTCGAAAGAGTTAAACAGCCGTAAAGGGGAGAGAGAAGGGACCCAGAGGAAAGAGTTTTCACAGCTCATGGAGAGGAGCGCAGACCCAAGCAGGACTCAGGTCAGGTCTGCAGGTCCGTGTTGGGGGAGCTCTGCAGACAACAGCCAGGCATCAAGAGCGAACTCCCACTAAACGACCATGACAGAGCTGGAGACTAGGGTAGGACATGTCGGGGTTAGGGACGGCGGGGGTTGAGGGGGCACTGTGCTCTCAGGGGAGGGGAGCCGCATTAAGGTGCCCCCATGCTGGTTAAAAGTGCCACACGCACCGTCCTGTAACCACGGGGGGTCGACATGGGACCACCTTTGTACGTAACATGCATCCATTGGGGGAAATTGTGTGAAGGCCCAGTATCTTCAGTGTATTACTAAAATTTCTACAATTTTCTCAAGTTAGAAAGGCTTGTTTTGTTTTGAAGGAGCAGGCAGGAATGAAGGTGAGCAGACACAGACAGAGACAGAGGAGGAAGCAGCACTTTATTTAGTCGTTCATCTCGGTTGCTTCCCCAGGCCCCAGGATGCAAATGGGGGTCCTTGGGAGGGATGTGGACTGTCAGCAGAAGATGGCTGCCCCAGCCACTACTCCACCAGGGCACACCAGGTTTTTGGTTTTTTGTTTTTCCTAATTTAACATAAAAATTAAGTAAAAACAAAAAATAGTGATTACGCAATGACCAAACTTAATTTTTCATCTTGTGCTTGCCTCACCCCTCCGCCTAGTTTTATTGCCATATTGATATTCAGCACTGGGTAAGTTGAAAGTGGAGGCATAATGTCTTAATTCACATATATTGTGAAGTGATTAACACAATAAGTTCTGCTGTGGCACACCCCTGCGGGTCAGCAGCTAAGGTACAGGAGTCACAAAGAGCCCAACTCAAGACCCAAGGTCGGGGGAATGGGAAAAGAAAGTTTAGTTACCATCATCATCTCATGTAGATACAATAAAAAGTGACTTTTTAAAAATGGTGATAAAAACTCTTAGGATCTATTCTTTCGAGAACTGTCAAATATCCCATTCAGCAGTATTAGCTACAGTCGTTCTGATGTCCCTAGTGTGCAATTCTCTTATCACTGGAACTCTGTACCTTCTGATCACCTTCATCCAACTCTTCTTCCCTTGGCCCCTGTCTCTAGTAACTATAAATCTGCTATCTTTTTCATGAATTTAATTGTTTTTTGGTTTTGATTCAACACATCTGTGAGATGATTTGGCATTTTTCTCTTATTTCATTTAGGTGAAATTAGGTCCATCCATGCTCTCACCAATGGCAGGATTTCCCTCTTTATGGCTGAATAATACTCTATTGTGTACACACATACACACTTACACCACAACTCCCCTAATCTACGTGTCTGTGATGAACGGCTGTTTTTACCTCTTGGTCTTGGCTATTGTAAATAATGCTGCCATGAAGATGGGGTGCAGACATCTAGCTGGCATAGTGCTTTCATTCCCTTCGATACATACTCAGAAACGGGAGTGCTGGACTGTATTGTTCTATTTTCAGTTTTCTGAGAACTCCATACTCTTTCCCGTACTGGCTCCACCAAGTTACAATTCTATGAACAGTGAGCAGGTTTTCCCTTTGCCCCACATTCCCACCAGCACCACCATCTTATTAACTTATTTTTCATTATAAAAATGATCACTGATAACAGGTATCTATGCAATATGAAAGCACATGTGTATTTTAACCAGCATTTTGTTTTATGTTGGGAACATCAAACCAATTGTTTTTTGAAGACTTGTATTGGTCTAGGTCAAAAACGGAACAGAAATATCAACGAAGCCAAGTTCTGTCCTCAAGGAACTTCAAGCCTAGTCAAAGAATCAAGACACAAATGCAGAAGCCCTTGCGCTCTCGAGTCAGACAGCCCTGCCCTCCACGCAGACGCATCTGTGCTCCACAGCTCATGCAAAGGCTTCTGGGAGCAAATGACCTTGTGTGGGCTTTTCCAGTATTTTTTTATTGTAGTAACTTACCCTCCACAGGAAAATCAACTCACGTACAGGTTCCTCAGACCTGTGTCGACACACCCTGGCCCGTCCCCCACCATATCACCAAGGTTGCTCACCACCATCCAGCATTCAGTGGGTTTACAAGGAGGCAGAGAAGAGAAGAGAAGGCAGAGGTTCGAGCAGCAGGGGAGTGGCTTAGGGGAAGCAAGAGGCGCACTGGGCACTGACAGTGCCTCAGACACGACCCTCTGGGTCCACAGGGAGCCTGGGAACACAGCTGCAGCCGGGAGCCTGTCACTGGACGGGCGAGGGTGGGTAAGGCTGGGGTGCGAAGAAGGTTAATTTGGTGGTTGTGCGCAGGACAGATTGGGGAAGTTGATAAAAACAGCTGTAATATCTGCTTTGGGTAACTGCTGAGAGCAGGGATTACAGGCCCCTCCTTCTGCCCTCAGGCCAACCCAGCAGGCCCACTCCATGTCCTCTCTCCTGAACACTCATTGTTGAGCTGAAATGACCTCACTGAGGTCCTGAGGTCCTGAGGCCACTCCTCAGCCCATGAGGTGAGTCTCCCCACTCATCTGCTCTGACAGAGCATGAGTGAAAGCACATACATTAAGATGCCATCTTGCCTGGGTCAAGTGTCAATGGGGGCAGCCTGACCCCCCAGAAATATGAGAGCCACAGCTGTACCTGACATTTTTCCAGTGGCCACGTGCAAATACAGGTCAAATTAATTCCAGTAATATATTTCCTTTAACCCCCTATACCTAAACTATCACTTGAAGAGACATGCTACATAAAACTTCCGAGATTTTAACATACTGTTTTCAGAATCTATTCCGTATCTTGCACGGAGCACCTCTCACTTTAGACGCACTGTCCCGAGTGCTCAGCAGCCACCTGCGGTCAGTGCTGCCACATCGGGTGGTGCGACTGCAGAACCCTGCTACGTGACAGGTGGCCCCGAGCCAGCAGGACATCACCTCTTAGAAGCGGGGACCTCAAGAATCCATCTCATCAGATTCTGCGCTTAGGCGGCAGGCGGGTGAGCTGCCGAAAGGCGGGCTGAGCAGCCCCGCCCCACACATACGAACGGGCACGGCTTCTGCTGTCCAGAAGCGGAGCACCCTGCTCAGTGTGCCGTGGGGTCCGAAGCCAGACCCGGCTCACGCGCAGGTGGTTCTGTGCTGCAGATGGACCTGGGACAGAGCGCGCTGCCTTGCGGGAAATGACTGAGACAGGAAGCTTGAAGCACAAGATTAGAAGACTGGTGACAAGGAGGGCTGGGGACAGACTTCCTGCAATACATGGGGTGGGGGAAATATTCCTGTCCAAATAAGTGTTCATCCCAGGGCCACTTTCGCAGATGAGACTCAGTAATCAAGCGGACAAGGTGACCCAGCTAATGAACATCAGATGCTCCAGCGCGAGGGCAACAGGCGGCCCCCCTGACGGGGACACAGACTCGCCCAGGCTACTGCCACCGCTGCTGTCACCGTGAGTCATTACCATGAGGCGCAAAAGCGCCGGGTGGCTTGCTGGTAACAGGATACAAGGAGCAGGCTGGAGCCACAGCTGCAGCGGCCGAAGGCCAGCTGCCCTGCAGGCCGTACACCAGCCCCTGGCGCTCGCTGCGGGACGCCGCCTGCACTTGGTGGCTGTTCGCTGCGCGTGTTCTGCAGGCAAGTGAACTGAGACCCTACGTACGGCCTTACAATTAAGTTACCGGGAATGAAAGACATGAGTGAAAGCAGTATGTGCAACTTTTGGTTCATGACCTTAACAGAAAGGTGTGTGTCTCCTACTTCTCCTGCCTGCTTCATGCAGCAGGAGCGGGTGTTTAGGGTGACAGATGCAGGACAGGAAGAGCCTGGGACTTTGACCGTGGAGTTGAACTGACGATGGAGAACCGCTTACACTCAGACCTTTAAGCCAGGGAGACACACTTCTATTTCGGCTCCTGTGCAGCAGGGACGCCGGCATCGCAACGCAGCTTGGATTCTCTGCCTCCGACAGTGGAGAAATCCTAGGGAAAGAGGGACTTGCTGCAAGCCCCGGCCCTGCTCACCCGGCCCCGGCCCTGCTCACCCAGCCCTGCTCACCCGGCCCCGGCCCTGCTCACCCGGGCAGCCCGTTTCTCTGAGCGCTAGGCTCCTGCCTGTCTCCACTCCTCCTGACCAGTGATAGGCCCGAGGACGCCGCAGGGCAGGGCGCGCTCCCGCGGGGCCCATCATGTGCCCGAAGTAGTTTAAGGCGCACAAAAAAGGGTTGGGGGGGGACACAGATACTGGGAACGCAGAGGTTCCCAGACAACGGAGCTTCGCTGTTTTCCGTGATCTGACTCCCCATGAGCCTCTGTCTTGGTGGGAGGGAAGGGAAGATACAGATTTGCCAGCAAAGTTAGATTTGGGGGGGCAACTTGGTCTCTTTTAGGTTGATGCTTTTTTCAGGTCTCTTTCCTTCCTCCACCTGGTCAAGATGGCTCAAGTGTAATCTCATGGCAGAAGGAAGCACTGCCTTGGATCCAGCGAGCAAGCCCTGGTTCTGTTCTCACATTGTGTGAAGTGTCGCTTTAGTTCTGTCATTACCTGCTGTCAAGCATGGGCTCACCTGGCCTTCGCGGTAGGTTGCCAGGACCAGCAGTGAAATCCGTGATCCCAGCCCTTTGTCTTCAGTTCCAGTGTTCTGCCCCTGCAGCCTTTTCATTCCAACTCCCTGCACAAGTCTTTACAACAGCCCCGCTGCCTTCACAGGGGTACAGGGGAGCGTCTAACCTCTTGAAGACCTAGCGTAGGCTGTAAGGGTCTAGGCCTGGTGGCCCGGTGCTCACTGGCCTATACTCCGCCTGTCATTGCTAACATGGTTCCCACAGCGTGTTGGATGCAAAGTCGGGTGCAAGCCAGGCCTGCAGCCTCCCCCAGCTACACCCAAGAAGCGGGCCACGGGTCTTCGGCGTTCCTACGTCTGTCTTGGATGCTTGGACAGCCGGCCCTGGTCAAGATTTGGACGAGTTAGGGAGGACGGATGGGCGAGAATCAGGACTCTGAAACCTGCTTGCACGCCTTTTTGTCTCTCTTCTGTTCTCCTGACCACGGGCCTACAGGTAGAAAAGAGCAAGCGGTCTGGAGATTACAGGTGGACGGGGTTTCAGCCCGAGTATGAAAGGAGCGCTGTGACCTGAGTAAGGCGTGGCTTTTGATATGAAGGTTTCAGGACGATAAACTGGGGCCTTCAAAGGCAAATAGACTGAGGGCCCTCCTCAAATTACATCCCATTAAAAAGTTAAGACTCGGTCCAGCTGCTTTGTGCAAACATTCCAGTTGCTGGATCTCCCGGTGTCCCCAGGTCTGCCCGCTTCTCTTCTTCCAGTCTCTACAGCGCACATCCCTCCCCTCCCCTCGCACATGCGGGCTGGTGGGCCTAAGACCCAGGCCCTCCACACGGCAACCTGGGGGCAAAGCCATCGCCTGCAGCCTAGTCCCTTGATCTAGAACGTCCTGTTGTAGGTTCCTGAGTCAGCAGTCTTCCCCTGGGCCCTTTACAGGGTCCTTTCCACTCCCCATCTGCTTCCTTCCAAGGCTCCTCCGCCTGTTAAGGGGCCACCCAGAGCGCACCAGCACGCCAGCAGGCGCAAGGACCCGGCGCCGCGCGGGGACCAGGTTTTTCCGGCTGCAGCCTTGCGGTCCAGCTCCCCCGTGAAGCCCAGCGGGGACTGGTGCCCTCTCCCAGGCCCATCGGGCGCAGGCGGCCACCACGGCAGCCAGTGCTTTGTGGTGGTCGCCACAAAGCTTCCAGACCTGCACGGCGAGCACTTGCTCTCTAGGACTAGGCAGGGCGCTTCTGGGTGATTCTGTGTAAGGGTCCAGGCAGGTTTTGCTGCTGTTTGGCTCTTTTGAGGAAAGGTGCCGGTGGGCACGAAGGCTGCAGGCAGGCAGGCAGGCAGGCAGGGAGGAGGAGAGGAAGCAGTTTTTGTTTTATTTACTGTTCATCTTGGTTGTTTGCCTGGACCTGGGTCTTGAACTGGGAACCTTGGGACACACGTGGGCAGAGCCCACTCCCAACGCTTTCACACGGTGACCCAGGTCCGGTGCGCGGGGCCTAGTGTCCTTGAGATTCTGCAGTTCCCACTTCTTGCTCTACTCTCTGTCCCAACAAAACTGCTTTCCAAAGAGGAAGTTTCCTCAACTGACCTTCCAATGAGCAGGTGAACAGAGTCGCTAGGCCATCAGGGGGCTCCTGTCCCCATTTCTTGATGTCCTGAAACGTCCAGCTCAATGCCCAAGTCGGCAGACAGACGCCTCTGGAATTCTGGTAAACCTGACACCTGAATTCACTTGTGTAGGTCAGGGCTAAAGGCAAACAAGGCTTCGCAACCTCTTGAGAAACCAGAGCACCTTTCCTTTATTTCCTTAGTCAGATTGTGCAAGAAGTGACCAGTGATGCAGCAGGGGGGCGTGCAAGACGTCGCCTGTGGTGGTGAAACCTGATTTCTGAGTCAGCCGACTGCGTCAGGCTGGCGTTGTGCTCCCACCCAGTTCCCACTGACCAGCACACAACACGACACACCGGCGCGGCCACCGCGTCCAGGGGTCTGCGGAGCCCAGCTCTCCCAGCTCCGTGAGCCATTCACACCCCCGAGCACATTCCTGGGCGCCGTGTAAGCATCTCAGTCAAGCTGCTACTCTTGAAGATCTTACTGGGCTTTTTGTCTAAATTTATACTATGAAACGACACTGAAGTCGATGACTGAATTTATTTAGTTCCTAAGTTCAGAAAGTCAGGGTCTCAAGTTATTCAGATTTAAAAAGCATGAATACTCAGTTCCGAGTTGAGACAGCTGTATTTTTCACGTTGTTTTTTTTTTTTTAGTGAACTGTACCCACCACGTGGAAAGTCTAACACTAGCTAGAGAATTAAATGGTAAACACGTTTGCGCACTTCCCTAAAGAGGAGGGAAAACAGCTCTTCCTATCGGCATGCCAG
This sequence comes from Solenodon paradoxus, assembly GCA_004363575.1. Taxonomy (NCBI): domain Eukaryota; kingdom Metazoa; phylum Chordata; class Mammalia; order Eulipotyphla; family Solenodontidae; genus Solenodon; species Solenodon paradoxus. Next base: position 24,953 of record RJWH01004654.1, read on the forward strand.
CCGGGCTTCATGTGGAGGGAAACCCCGAACTATGTGAAACCCTCGTTTCCTTCTGGTGGCCACAGCCCTGAGCACCTCACCTGAAAGGCAGGGCGCTCACAGGGGCCAGGCGCACAGGCCTCAGGCCGGACAATCTCCGAAAAACCTTCAAGGGCGGGACAGGGGCGGGAGGGCCACGGGGAACCTGACGGACAGGTAAGACTGGGACAGGTGGCGCAGACAAGTGGCTTTCCTGGAAGGAGTGATGGCGTGAACGGGGGAGGGGCGGCAAGCGAGGCGCAGCGACACAGGCGGAAATGACGAGTGTCCCCTGGGTTTGAAAGAGACAAGGGTAGCCCGTGGGGTACCGTGATCATCAGTACTGCCTGAGACACGGAAAACCAAATGTTAAACGTTAATGAAATACACTAAGAGCGGACAAACAGGAAAACAGATGGGCACCTGCGTACTGAACACCCGTGAAGAAACAGGTGACAGGAACCACCCGTGCTGACCCTGTGGTGTCCCTCTCCTTTCCCTTCCCGCCAATCAGCAGGTGAATTCTTTTGGTTTCCTTGTTCTCAAGTCTATGACACAAAAAAAGTTGACTCAACTTTTGACCTTTTGGGGAGCCAATCACGTCTGTAACCGTCTGTTCCTTTGTTTCCATCAGCAATGAGACTCAGCTGGGCTACTTTATACAGTGGTCGGTGGTCACCTCTGCTGCGGCAGTGTCCACAGTGTCAGTGTTTCCCACTATTTGGGTCACCTCCTTCATCGAGTCATCACAAACATGCGATGGAGGTATCACTGCGTGTGTGACGCACACACTTGAGGACACACACTAAGGAGTGGGACTGTGCAGGGGAAGCACAGGGTCTTGACTACATAACATCAAACTGCCAGGATCCACCCTGGGAGCAGCGGCGAGGCGGGGGCGCCGCAGGAGGAGGAGAGACTCAAAGAGGGAGAGGACAGACAGCTGGGGTCAGGGGACCAAGTCTCTGTGTCTGCCTGTCTCTCTTGGACTGAGGGTCCTGCCCATCCTGGTCTCCACTCTGCTGGGCTCACACACAGCGCGGCTGCACGGGCGACGCCAGCAAGAGGGCAGCCACGCTGGATGCTCGCGCAGCCTTGCTCCCTGACTCCGTGACGGCACCGGTCTTGTTCTGGCGGGTGAGCAGTCACAGACTCCCCAACGCTTTCACACGGTGACCCAGGCCAGAGTCACCGGGCCTGGTGTCCTTGAGGTTCTGCCAGCTCCCAATTCTTGCTCTACTCTGTCCCAACAAAACTGCTTTCCAAAGAGGAAGTTTCCTCGACTGACCTTCTAATTAGCAGGGATGAGTTTCTACTGCTTCTCATCTTGATCAGCACTTAGCATTTTTCTCTGGCTTTTAAAGTTTGCCTATTTAGCGAGGGTGGAGTGGTATATCGCATTTTCTTGACTAGCAATGCAGCTGAGGGTTAGGTTTATGCCCCGCCCCCGTCAAGTATTTTCGTGGCATTGATCTTAATAAATTGCTTTAAGGAATTTATTAGTGTGACACAGTGTTGGGATACTTGCTTGTTGTTCAAACACCACACACAGAGAGAATGTGCACTGCACCTCCGAGAGCCTCCCGGGCCTTATTCCATGTAGGCACACACATGCATGTCATGAACTAAAAGTCCCCACAAATTCCTATGCTGAAACCTAACCCCGATGTGACAGTATTAGGAGGTGGGGGTTTTTAGGAGGTAATTACATCAAGAGGTGGAGACGTTCTGAATGGGCCATGCGCCCTTAGAGGAGCCGAGACATTGCTCCCTGTCTGCCCTCTGCCAGCTGATACAAGCCAGGAGGTAGCTCTCAACAGACCCTGGATGTGCTAACTGCTTGGTCTTCGACCCGCAGACACTAGAACTGTGAGAGGAAAAATGTTATTAAAGTTGGCCAGTCTACGGTAATGTTACAGCAGCCTGAACTGACTAAATCAACATAAAAATCCAACTTACCTACAATTTGCTTGTTTAATCACAGATCACTCCATTCCAGTATGTGTATTCCCACTTCATCCTTCTAACTGCTGTGCATTATTTCAGTAAGATGGACCATACTTTGCCAATCTTTTTTAAGTTAATATCTTATTAGCAGTATCTGGATTTACGAAATCTGAAATGTGCAAAAGGATATATATACCCCCATCCCTCCTCCCCGACGAGGCAGGAGGCAGCCAGTTAGCAGCTGAGGCAGAGATGGGCTAAATGCTCATCAATCCTTTTCTAGACTTCAAACACACTCTGATTAGCACAGCCTATAAACCTGAATGATTTACAGCTTTAATACACTGGACGGCATCACCAGTCTTGAAATCAGTCCATTTCCCTTTACCCTTCAGGCGCCAGAATCAAGAAAATGTAGGCGGCTTAAGGGAAGCAAGGGAAGAAGCAGAAACTGAATCTGCGGTCCCTCCAGGCCCGTCAGCCCAACAGTGACTCTCAGCTTTGGGTTTATGGTGTGGACACTGTGACGCCTGGCTTGCCTCCTCTGGACCTGGCCTAGAGCCGGCCTCAGGAGAGGTCCAGCCCCGAGGGGCACACCAAGTCCCGCTTCTGAGTCTCCTCACCCGAGTGCTGGGTAGACAGGCAGGAGCATGAGTGTAGGAGGGAGCATTGGGGGACAAGCACCTGGGCCGTCTTAACTCCTAGGGGACCATGCAGAGGTGCGTTCCAGCTTCTCAGAGGGTCCCCAAGGACTAAGCCCCGCACTGCGTCAATGCAGTGCTCCCTCCCTCATTTTCCTTGGTGACCTGTCTCTCTTCCATTCCTTTGAGAGCCTCTGGGTCATATCCTAAGCCCTGATTTCACAGCCTGATTTTGGAGCAAACCAAACTAAGCCAAGGACGCTTGACAATTTGAGGGAAAATAAGGTTCTATCTCCCTAAGAAAATGTGTCAAGACTTTTAAGAAACCTGGATAGGATTTTGTAAGCATCTGGTATTAGGGCCAGGATTTCAGAATCACCCTCACTTACCCTTTCCTCTCATCTCCCCGAAAATCACTGAGGGGGCCAGAGGCAACGGCCATCTCCCTAAAAGGGATGAAAAGCATTACTTTATCAATGGCTTCAAAAGTGCCTAAAACCCTTTATGCCCTGTTTAAAACACTCAGCACGGCTGGCTCCGTCTGTTTCCTCAGAGGCCTTACCCAGACTCCCTACCTATTTTCCAGCACAGCACCCTGGGCTTGCCCCACAGGGACGCTTTGTAATAGCATAACTCTGAACGTCTTTACTTGTTTGTTTACTGCTTCTCTACTGACTACATGCTCCAAGAAAACAGGAGCCAAGTCACTTTGTTTACCATCCCAGAGCCAGGGGTTATGACCATGCTCTCATCTGGAAGAGTCCACAGGCTGAAAAAGAGGTTGAGGTTTGGCTTCTTGCTTCAATCAACCAATGATTTGCTCATTCACAACACTGGATCTTCTACCAGGTCCCTTGGAGAAAGTTAGGCAGGTGGGGAAGTAAAACGTCGCCGTCAGCAGAGCAGGCTCTGACTCAAACTCTCATGCTCTGTGTGCCCAGGAAGGAGTGCATAGTGACATTGCCCCCAGGAATCTGGGTCAACTGACATCTTGCACTTTCACAATTAGCTTAGGAGCTACTTTTTACCAGGCGGGAGGAAAAGGGGAAGGAGAAAGGTGGCTAAAATCTCCCTCAGCATATACTATTCTGCATCTAACTTCAACGAAGTAAAAGACTAAATGAAACCTTCTGAAGTTGGTCCATGATCCAAAAAGGCCATTACTCCAGGTTAAGAATCTGCTTTCTCCGTCAGCCGTTGGCACAAACCTAGATGAGACTCCTAATCCTTATCATCAGATTGAGTTCTTCCCCTCCCAGCCAGGAGAAAAGCGAGCGCGAGCCATAAAGAGGGTGCTCGCAGTGACAGCGGGAACCACTTTCTCCAGCAAGGCCTGTGTCACCTTCTCAAACGTGGTTGTCGACGCCCTCAGGCCTAGAACAGCTGAAACGCGGTCAGCTCGGGGCGGTGCACTGGCCACCTGTTTCCAAAAAAGCTCTGCAAATTTCCCGCCCGCCCGGAGGAAGCCCGCGGCCAGGCCCTCCGCAGCTCCGCCGAAGACTTGGGGTGGGGTCGCGAAGGGCCGCGGCGAGCTGAGCACCTGCCCGACGCCCGCTGCCGCTCCGAGGCCGTCCAGCCCCAGGACCTCGCCCCAGAGGACTTAACCGGCACGGAGAACGCGACAGCCCGCGCCTGCCGGCCGCCGGGGCTCGTCCCAGGCAGCGCGGAGTGCGGAGAGCGCCGCTCGGTCACGTCCGCCCCGCCAGGCGGCGTCGCCGGGCCCACTTCCGGCTCCCTAGTCCCAGCAGGCACCGTCCACGCCCATGGCGGCCCCACCCGATGCGCGCAGGCCGCTCCACGCCCTCTGGCGACGTCCGCACGTCTGGAGTGACGCGTACGCCGTGACGTCACTTCGGAAAACGGGGGAAAGGAAGCGAGGCGCTGGCGATTTCGACGGACGGGAGCCCGGGCGTGGCGAAGCGCGCCGAGCGTGGAGGCGGGACTGACGTATGATGGACGTCTGTACGTCCCCGTTGCCTTTCCGGTTCCTTCTCAAACCAACCAATGAATGAGACGAGGAAGTCGGCAACGTGCTCCAGCCGCGAGAAGTGGCCCCTCCCCTTGAGCGCGGCCGCCATGCTTAGTGTGGCCGTTGCCGCGTACTACTTGAGACTCCTCTCTGGATTTCCGAGGACTCTGCTGAACTCTCCCTGAGCATGTATTTTTCTTCCACCCGTCACCTTCCCCCGCCTTCGGGTACCTGCTGACTCCCTACTCCTCTAGCCACACCGAAGATGGCGGCAGGGGCGGGGCAGCGGCGGGGCGTGCCCGGCGCGGTGACGTCAGCGCGCTGCGTGTCGGCAGGTGGAGGGAGAAGGGAAAGTTTGGCCCGTGCGTGGGGCTGGGGTGGAGGGCGGGACGGAGGGGCTGGGCCCGGGCGAAGCTCCTGTGCCTGCTGCAGCAGAGGCCGCGGCCGGGGCTGGGCCGGGTCGGGGAGCGGACGCGGGGAGCCGCGGAGAAGTCCCCGGGGCTTCGAGCCACGCGCTGTGCCGCGCGGTGACCCCGTGGCCGCGCGGCGCGCCCGGCGGCGGCTCCCGGGCTGTGGGCGGCGGCGGCGGCGGCGGCGCGGGGGAGGGGCGGCGGGGCGCCGAGGTCAGCGGGAGGCGGCCGGTCGCGGGCCGCGCCGCCGTCATGTCCGAGGACGCCAGCGCGCTGCCCTGGTCCATCAACAGGGACCACTACGAGCTGCAGGAGGTGATCGGTGAGAGCGGGCGCTGCGCGGGGTAGGCGCCGCGCTGGCGGGCGCGGGGCTCGGCGGAACCGGGCGCGGGGACGGGGCGGTGCGGGCGCGGGGCGGGGCGGGGCGGAACCGGGCGCGGGGCGCGGGCTCGCCGGCACTGACAGATGTCGGGGCCGGACGGCGGGCGCGCCGGGGAGAGCGGCTTGCGGGCGGCGCGGGGCGGCGCTGCGGCGTGGCCTCCCGGTCCGGGGCCGTCGGCGGGCGGAGAGCCGCTCGGGGCGCCGCTCGGGGCAGCGCGGGCCCCGAGGACTCGGGCCGCCCGGAACCGACTTTCCGGTCGGGGACGCTTCCCCGCGTGGACCAGCAGAGTCGCTGGACCCGGCCGGGGCGGGCGGGCGGGGAGACGCGCCGGGTGCCGAGGGCGCGGGGCCTGCGGACGTCGTGGCGCTGGTTTCGAGGCGCCGGCGTCCGTCTGAGCCGGGCGCTGGGACGCGGAGAAGAGCGCGGCGCTGCGACGGGGTCGGGGCGGCGCGCCGGCCTCCAGGAGGGACCGCTGCCGGGTTTCAGGACCTGCGGGCAAAGCGGCGAGAACCGGCGGGGCGGGTGGCCCGGTGGCCCCTCCCGGCCACGCTGAGGCCTGCGGGGTTTCTCCGAGAGTCGTGGGCGGGCCCCGGCCGCTGGGGGAGCGCTCTGGGAAGTCGGGGCGGCGGGCGGGCCTGCTCCGACCTGCGCTGGAAACGCCTCAGCTGCCTTGGGGGCGGTCAGTGCTTATCGCGCCCTGTGCTTCAGAGAAACTGTCGTTTTCCCCCACTTGCTTTGCCTCGTGGTGTTTCTTTGTTTTTAAAGGAAAGGTGCAGGTAGGAAGAGAGCAAGAAGCATTTTATTTTACTTTTTTGTTTAGTTGCTTGCACTGGGCCCGGCGGCCAAGCCCCGACTGGAACCCAGGGCTGTGTGACCGTCTGTGGCCCTTGGAGGTGACCGACCTAACACCTTCTCCACCGGGGCGCATCCCGTTGTCTCCGGAGACGAATCTGGGCCAAGCTTTATCCGAGCAGCATCACGTCGTCTTTGTCCCTAAGCCACCGCACGGGCCTGTGTCCTTGGCGCCTCCTGGGTTTCGGTTTGTACAGGTTGACGCTAAAGCTGAGCCCCTGGGTCTCAGCTGATTGGTTACTTCTGGGTTCCTTGGTTCTTCGGTGTTGAAGGAGGGGATTCCCTGCAGGGATGCCAAGATGATGTCTCCCTGGAGAGTAGAGAAAGAATTTCTTATCACCGAATCAAAAGAATTCCGCTTTCCCTTCTGGGGAGGTGTTCTTCCTTGCGGGCTGAGCAGCGCGGCTGGAGTCGCTCCGAGCGAGCGCCTTTGCCGCACAGGTGGCAGAGGCTTTCGCAGCTGCAGAGGCGCTGAAGACTGAAGACTTAGAAGTTAGTAAGGCCCCAGATTAACGGGGTCTGTGAGTGGGCCCAGGGGCCTCCAGCTCGGCTCAGAGTGGTTCAGGCTCCATACAACGCTACCAGCTTCTGAGTGTGTGGTCACAGGAAAGAGAACCGTACTAAGTAGTTTAATACCACACAGCCCCCCGCACCCCCGGTTTAAATGTAGCGGTTCCCCTGTTCTAGTAGATGAGCTTCCTTGTGCGCCAATCAGCATGATCCACTTTGAGAATGTTTCTTTCAGCCCAGTGACACCCCACCTCCCTCTCTAGTGAATCCCTCTTCCCGCTCCAGCCCTAGCTCACCGCAGATCTTTGTCTAGATTTGCCTTTTCTGCACGTTTCCTATAATTACCATGGTAATTTATGTTTCACTTACTTTAGCACAACCTTTTTTGATTTTTACAAATAACTTTATTGAGGTATAATTTGCAAAACTTAAGATTCACCTGTTTTAAGTGTACAGTTGTATAAAATTTGAGTAGCTTTACAGCGTTGTTCAGTCATCACCACAATCCAGTTTTAGAACATTTCCCTCATTCCAGAAAGATGCCTCATATCCACTGCAGTCGAGCCCTGTTTCTGCCTCCTGCTGGCCGCCTCCCATCTGCTCTCTGTTTCTGCAGGTTCGCCTTTTCCAGACGTTTCACAGAAAAGCAGTCACCTGAGGTGTGGGTTCATGTCTGCTTTCTGTCACCTTTGAGGCACGTCCGTCCTTGGTGGAGTCGTGTCAGTGTGTAATTCCTTTTTGTTGGACGCTGGCTGACTCGGTTGTTTCTGCTTGTTAACTGTTTGGAATCATCTTAATAAAACCGTGTGCTCACACCACATCTTGGCATGAGCGTGCTGCACCTTCTCGAGTGTGTCCCTGGTGTAAGTGCCGGCTCATCTGCTAAATTCATGTTGAACTTAAAGTTACTGAGACACCGACATACTTTTTTGAAGTGACTGTATGTGTCGCATTCCCACCGGTGATAGTGAGGGCTCCAGTTTCTCTGCATCCTTGCCAGCAGCTGCTGGTTTTGATTAGAACCATCCTAGCGGATGTGACGTGTCTCACTGTGGGTTTGTTTCGTGTCTCCTAACGACTCATGATAGTGAGCATCTTTTCAAGTGCTTACTTATTAGCCGTCATATTTCTTTGGGAAAATGTCTGTTCAGAGCTTTTGCCCATTTGGGTTGCCCATTGGATGTGCATATGTCTTAGGTCTTCGTTTGGATATGAATTCTTTATCTGATAACACGATTTTAAATGTTTTCTCCCAGGTTATACCTTGTCTTTTCATTTTCTTAATAGTGTCTTGCAAAGAGCAAAAGTTTTGAATTTTCATAGTTTAAGTCACCATTTTTCCTTCGTTGTGCATTGTGGTATGATTTTATAGGAAGTCTTTCAATCCCAAAGACATTTTTCCTGTGTTTGTAAGTGTTAGTTTTAGCCCTTACGTTGTGTTTGGGTTTGTGTTTATGTTTGGCGTGAGGTGGGCAGGCCATCTCGTTTTAGAGGTGAAGACACTGAGACCTGAGAGGTAAAAGCACCTTCTGAAGTCATGGGGCTGGTTAGTGACGGAGCCTGACTGTTCTCTTCCTGCATCTGCATTTGTTTGTTTTTAAGAACCATTTTAAATTTTATTTCCATTTTAGTTGTTCATCCCCCAGACCCAGACTCGAATTCAGGGGTGTGACCCGCGTCCTTCAGAGCCCATTAACCGAATCAACCACTGCCGCGCTGGGGCGCGCCTTGTCGGCTTTGTCTAACAGAAGCTAGAAGATAGTGGTCCTGGTGTGACAGATGAAGAGAAATACCCTTAAAAATAAAAACCTGGGCGCTCACTGGTGGAGCAGCAGTTTGGTTCGCTGCCTCTGGCTGGGCACAGTCCACACACATCCCAAGGACCGGGGTTTGCATCCCGGGTGGGGAGAACAACCAGGATGAACAGCTAAATAAAATCAATAAAGATGTTCTTGCACCTTTCTCTTCCTGCCTGCCTGCCTGCCTGCCTGCTCACCTTCAGTCATGTCGACTTCCTTTTTTTAAAAAAGAAATCTGATAGCACATTTGAAAAAAAGATCACTTAGAGGAAGGAAGCAGGCAGCAGTAGAGGCAGGCAGCTGACAGGAAGACAGGACGAAGACGTATTCGTCCATCCATTTAGTTGTCCATGTTTGGTTGTTCCCTCAGGTCCTTAGGCTCCCCGTGGATGTACCACCCAGAGCTGCAGACTCAGTGGCGAAGCCGTCGGGGCGCGCCCAGGAGCAGACTTTCTAGGTCGTGCCTTTACATAGATGGCGTGCGCGCACCTTTGGGTGCCATAGAATGTGTTCTCTTTGGTGTTTCCTAGTTTGTGCTTTTTTGAGTTCTCCCTCTCATTGCAGGAATAAGTTCCCGAAAGTTCCTGACATCCTTCCTCTCCATTCCTCATGCCCGTTCCATTCTCACCCCGTCCTCCGGCGGGGAAGGAGGTGCTGCTTCCAGTACAGCGTCCCCCGAGTGACGCTCTGTCTGCTCTGGGTCGCAGGCCGCCTTATGGAGACGTTTCTATACGTTATTTCTTAATAAGCTCTTGTGTTCAAAATGATCCCGACTTACTCCGATTCCATCAGTGCTTTCAGGAAACAGATTGTTGGGCTCTGGAAAAACGCTTTGGGGGAGCATTGAATGATTGTCTTCAGAGGGCTGTGCTCTGAGGAGATGTTTATCAGGCCGCGTGCGTTTAGTTGGACTAAAATTCCCTCACGTGTGCTGCCTCACACTATAAAAGTTGTGGGTTAGTTTTTTCTCTTCCTCTGGCAAGAAATCTAGAGAAAAAAATTCCCTTCCTGGAGCATATTAGAAGCGCACCTGCAGGGAATGCAAGGGAATTCCCTCTAGAGAGCTGAATTGTTGGCTCTTGTTTGTTAAGTCAGGTTCTCTTTATGACTCTTTTCGTGCATATGTGAGATAAAAATAGCAAGAGTTGATCAGAGAGGATGCGACCAGCTCAGCGTTCTGTCTCATGAGACTGGCACGGAAGACCAATTCCTGTCCTTGTGCGCAGGCAGGTGACTGTGCAGGACAGATGCGACGAGCTTCGCCACAGTGCTGTCACGCACACGTGGAATCGCTGTTGTCCACCCAAAGCCAGCCCAGCTCGTGCTGCCGGTCAGCCTCAGCGACAGAGCAGTACCTCGCCAAGCGTGTCTGCTGTGCCCGTGGACTTGGTCGGGGTGACAGAGACACGCAGGCCCTCCCTCGACGAGAGGGGTTCTGTGGTGTCCTCGCCTTCCTGTGAAGAAGAGGACTCCAGACAGGAGAGAGATGGTACTGGATGATCTTCAGTGCGCTCTGACTGGTCGACGTTCTTTGTGGCCACTGGTAAAAGATCCAGGGTCTTGACGTTGTTGGGCGGCGCTCAGGGCGCTCGCTCCTCCAGCCCCGGCAGCGTCTCGCTCGTCCAGCCCGAGTTTCTGCAGCTGTTGGCTGTTGTGTGCGTTGGACACGAGTATGGATTCGCTTACACTGACCTGGGTTCAAATCCCAGCTTCACTTCTTTTTCCCTGTGTGACCTGGGACTGGTCGTATTGCTGGTTTTATCTGTGAAACAGGGACAGCGGGCCTGTGTCGCTGGGTCTTCTGTAGCGTGAGGGCTTGCAGAGTGTTTACTTGTGTTCAGTGTCCATGAAGCCGCAGTTGCATCTGACTTTCTGTCGTCCTTCTCTTTGTCCTTCCATTTCCTAATGTTTCTGTTGTCACGAAATGTGGGGACGTTGTCACAACTGTGTTGGCCCGTGGGCGCGGCCACCACTGTGTCGGCTCATGGACGCGGTCACCACCGTGTCGGCTCAGGCCCTGCTCACTGGAATATCCCGTCCAGTGTGGACGGAGTGAAGGATTTATGACGGGCCTGGTAGGACAGCCATGTGAGGTCCCCACCGCGTGCCACTCACAGTGTAATGGGGAGCCGTGAGGGGAGCCGGTCTGGCGGGGGCGCCAGGGGACTTTGGTCCTCCTGCGTCTGGAAGAGCCTCAGTAAATACTGTTTTCCACAGGTTGGGTCTAGAACATTGTTCTTTGATCTCTGGTTCTGAAGGTCTGATTCACTTAGCTTTGACACGTTGGCGAAGGAAACCCCATGCCCTCTATTCTCTGCTCCCTCTGTTTCCATTAATTGGTCACTAACCAGACATTTGATGTCTAAAGTAGTAGTTTCCAAATAGATTCCAGAATCTCACCCTCGTACCTCTCCAAACACGAAAGATATTATGCTCTATCAATAGAATGAGGCTTCCTAATGTATTTTTCTTCTGATTGGGAGACTTAGAGTGACATTGTTGGGAAGGCCAGCATTGGGCCCACAGAGATCTCATCTGACTGCATGTGATTAAAAAGCCAAACCCTGTGACTTTGCCTCCTTGCGGAGCAGGAAGACCGAGCGGTACCCAGGTGCTTGGTTTTCCCTCCACCCCTCTTAGCATGTGCCTCTCATCCCGTAGCTGCAGGCCATTGGGTTGACCCCCATCTCACGCCGGTGTCCCGGCTGGAAGAAGGCAGACGGACGGAGGTACACGGCCGCTGCGGTGGCTCCCGTGCAGGGGACTTCTTCTGGAGGACTGACTTAGTGACTCTTGTTTCTGTTTTATTGACCAGAAGTGTGTGATTAGCTGAGGAGGCTGTGAAATGAAACTTTCAGGGTGGGGAGGGGGTGCCCACTATTACTGCCAACAGAAAATAGGTCAGGGCTCACCTGTTAAGGAAGGGAAATTGTATGTTGGGTGGGGAAATGGTAGGTGGCTTGGGCACGAAAAATCTTGGCCTCAGGTTTTTTTTGTTAAATAAGACATTCAAGTAAATGATTCAACCTGACACATGATAATCAGTTAATGAATGTCGGCTTTCATCTGAAGAGGTAGCGCCGACCAGCGAAGACACGGTGCCAAACATCACTTCACTTGTCCCTGGCCCGACTCGCCTCCTGCTGATTAATGACCTGAGACGTGCCTCGGCGCACTGCTCTGTGAAGTCAGTAACGTGCACTCACGGGCTGTTGTGAAGATCAGAGAACAGGGACACAAGCAGAGCGCTCAGCCCAGTACTCGGCACTCAAGTACACGGGGACAAGCTGGTGCTCGTGATGGTGGCCGTGCCCCCGGAGATGGGCCATCGCTGTGCGGGCCCAGGAACGTCGCTTTTGTCTGGAGGAGCACGTGTCCCTGCCTGACTGATTAACCCATTCAGCAGCCATCCTCGCAGTCCTGTCACCAGCCGGGGCTGCTCCGGTGTGGGCGGTGCTGCAAGGAACCCGACGGACAAGGCCCAGCTTTTATGGACTTAGAAGCGACGCTGATGGGCACGAGGAAGGGTGCTGCAAGCTCTCGGGGGCACTTTCAGTAGGTCGGGGAAGGCCACTGGGACGGGACACTGAGGCAGACCTGCAGGAGGTTGCGAGGGCCCGTGCAGGGGACTTCTTCCTGGAGGACTGACTTAGTGACTCTTGCAGGGCCCACGGCAGAAGCCTGTGACTAGGGCAGTAAGGCCGGAGGGCCGAGCAGGCGAGCTGCGCAGGGGCGGGTCGTGAGCCAGGGACGGAGCTGGCAGAGGGCGCCTGGCTTTGAGTGTGACTGAAGATCACGGCAGAGTTTTCAGCTTCATTGCTTTGATTTGTATTTTTAAACGGGTGACTTGGGCTGCCGTGTGGACGGTAGTCTTGTCAGGGGGCAGAGGTCGCAGAGAGGTGCCCCGGAGGCGGGAGGGGTTCGTGCGGTGGCCAGGAGCGGTCAGGTGCAGATGTGCCGCGTCCGCTGAGCGCCACATGGGGAGGGTTGTGGCTGAAGCACAGGGAGAGTGCGGGTGCCCCGGGGGAGCCCCGGAGGGAGCAGGGCAGCGGGGTCCACTGCGCACCCCCTGGAGCGCAGGGCAGTGTCTTTCCTTGCTCTTCTAGGGAGAGAATAGCCTGCTCTTTATGACGAAGACCGTTCTTACCGCCGCTTCACCAGCTCCAGGAGCTGTCTTTTGCCACGTGACTGACGAGAGACCTTGTCTGGAAAGAGCTTACAAGTGGCGAGTGCGTTTCCCTGGTGCGGTGGCGGCGCCGTGGTCGCGCCGTGGTCGTGCGGCAGCGCGCAGCACGGCACGCGCTTCCGTGGACGCAGCCTTACTCTAGAGACGAGCTCTAGGGTCCTTCTGTTACCCTGATGCGGGGCCAGATCGGGCAGCAGAACTCCCGTCTTTTCCTCGCAGCTGGGGCATTGTTAGTGTCCCTCGGCTGTCGCCAAATAGTCCGGCACATTGCTGGATGTTGTGATCAAACGGCGCATGTGTTCTTCTAGGGTTTCACACGCTCTTGAATATTGGCCTTGATTTCGCATTTGTGAGTCGTGCCAAGTTTTCACTTAGCCTGTCATGATTGTCATGGGGTTTCTTCCAGCCAGCGCTGACTGGTGTGTAAGCCTTTCCTCGGGGACCCCCGAGTGGGCTTAGATTAGCAGGCATGAGAGCTGTTGAATTATGTGGTTGTAAATTGTTGCGATTTCTAGCATTTGCAGCACATTCGTAGTAGGAGTTTTGTGGCGCGCTTGAGTTTTCGGTGGCAGCTTTATTGAGTTGAAATTCTCACCCCACAAAACATGCCTTTTTAAAGGGTACAGGCCAGTGTCCTCATGGAACGCTGCAGTGACCACCGCTGTGACCTCGGGACAGTCTCGTGACTCCAGAGACAGGCTCCGCGCCTCCGACCCCGTCGTCTAGCCTGTGGGCCACTCGTCTCCGCTGCCTCAGCGACGGCCTGGCCTGCACTGGGAACCTGTCACGCGGACTCACCTGGGCTGGCTTTCTGGGTGGGCGGCTTTCTTGGCAGGTTTTCCAGCTCCTCTGTGACTCAGGCTCCCCCTGCTCTGGCCTGTCCCCCATCTGCTTCCTCCTCTGCTTAGATGGACCAGCTGCTGCTCTCACCCTCAAGCAGGTGTTTGTCACCTGTCATCTGCCATTGAACCTAGCCAGCAAACTTTTCATTCTGGAAATTGTGTTTCCGGTGTCTAATTTTCACCTAATACCTTTTCACTCTGGTGATTTTTTAAAGGACAGGTGCAGGCAGGAATGCAGGTGAGCAGGCAGGCAGCAAGAGAGGAGGAACAAGCCCTTTATTTTATTTAGTTCTTCATCTTGGTGGTTCCTGCTGGTCCCCGGAGACAAGCCGGTGTTCTTGGGATGCATGTGGCTATGGCCGCCCCCCCATTCCACCCAGGTGCGCCCCTTTTCGCTTCTATTTCTTTATTGAAATTTTCTACTTTGTATTTGTTTTAAGAGAATTCTTAATTGTTGAAGCATTTTTATGATCGCTGCTTAGATGTTCTTGCCAGGTAGTTCTAAAATGTGGTTCATTTCGGTGTTAGCATCCGTATGGTGCTCTTTTCTTATTCAGGATGTTTTTCCTGGTTCCTGATAGGACACGTGATTTGCGTATGTGTCCTGGACACTTGGGATATCCTTGGAAGACCCTTAATCCCATTTGAAACGTCTAGTCTTGGCGGACAGTTTGCTGTCCGTCAGGTTGGTGGTCGCTCCTGGCCAACTTGTGAGCGGTGATTACTGTGGTCATTCTGTCGTCGGAGCTCTGCAGTGCTGTTCTCTGTCCCCAGCCCTGCTGCTGCTAAAGGCACGTCCTGTGGATGTTGCCGCAGGTGTGGGGCGAGCCTTCCTGCCCCTGCTGCTGGCCGAGGTCTGCCCGCCAGTGCTGATGTCCTGGTGGAAGTGGTTGGACCCCACTGTCTGATGCAGGACTGAGGAGTGTCCCTTCCCTGCAGGACTCTGCTGAACCTCCCCTCTCACAGTCCTTTGTCCCGAAAGCAGGGCTTTCTCACTCGTCTGTGTTTTCCTGTCTGTCCCTGTTGGTGGTTCCGGGGTGCAGGCCCTCTGTCCACACCTGGATAGACGCAGGGGACCCCTCCACATCCCAGGGGGCTTCTCTTCGTGCCCTGAGCTTCCCAGCCCCTCTGCCTTCTACCTTCCTGAGTCGTCACCTGCTTGCTGGCTTATGTACAGGAGAGGAGCAGAGATGTGAACCGACGCCAGTATCCTCTAGAACTGATACCGTAGACATTTTCTTTTTTGTTTTGTTTTTTTTTGCATTGGTGTTTATGGGCGATTCTGTGACATGGTTGAGGCTCTTGCTTTTGCCGACACCCTGCTTTTTAAAGTGTGCGTGTCTGTTGTCGAGCGTAGGGCCAAGATAAGGCTTATTCTCCTGTGTAAACTGCGTGGGGGCGCGCCCCGTGGCTCCGGCGCTGAGGCCGCTGAGGTGCGGACCACGTAAAGCCCCAGGACCTGGGTTTGCTCCCGGAGGCCGGTGCTGGGGCTGATCTGAGGGAACCGCACAGGAAGTGTCGTGTTTTCACTGTCTCTCTGTTTATTACGTGTTTATGTGTCTCCAGGGAGTGGAGCAACCGCTGTGGTGCAGGCAGCATACTGCGCCCCTAAAAAGGAGAAAGTGGCCATCAAACGGATAAACCTTGAGAAGTGTCAAACTAGCATGGATGAACTCCTGGTATGTCCGTCTCTTCATCTCTTTCTTTTTGCTATTTTTTGTATTTTAAAAGGAAAGTCGTAGGCAGGAATGGAGAGCAGAGGCAGGTAGGCAGGACAGGAGAGGAGGAAGAAGTATTTTATTTGGCGATTGTCTTGGTGGTTCCCACGGGTCCCTGAAAGAGAACTGGGGACCTTGGGATGTGTGGTCTGTGCCCACCCCCCGTCCACCAGGGGGCGGCACGTCCGTGTTTTTCAGGGAGAGAGACGAGTGTGGTTGTTAGAGGGGAAGTGACCTGAAGGTGCTCTTTTCCAAACAAAGCTTGACTTCTTCACCAGTAAGTAACGTTAATTGTAAAATTTATAAAATTCAGGTAAGTAGAAAGAAAAAATTAGGCTTCTCCCTTTGAGACTAACACTTGCTGTGTCATCTTCTGACTGTAGATTTAAGCACCTTTGTATTTTTATAATGTAATCATATACCTGCTGTTTTCATTTGTCGTTTTTTGTGTCTATAACTACAGAATAATGTAGTTTTCAATATATAGGCGTGTTGAATAGGTGACCACACTAACCTTTTCCCTGGAATTGCATAATTACCTCATGTCCTCTTTTTGGTTCTTACAGAGAATGCTTGCTAATTTCTCTTTCCTTAAAGTAGTCCACGCAGGTGTGACTTCGGGTCAAAGGGAATGTCCTGTAAAAGGCTCCTGGAGGCAGACCGGGCTCGGGTCTGCGCTCTGACCGTTGGTGCCGGAGATCTGGGGTCGCCCGGGGCACCGCCTGCTCCGGGGGCAGGAGGGAGGCCTGGCCGAGGGCGTGCAAGCGCAGAAGACATTATCGGCGCTAAAAGCCCGGCACAGGGCTTGCCCTCCTGTGAACCGTGGTACCCAGAGCAGAGCAGAGCTGAGTGCGTGAGCGAGCGCTCAGCAGGCGAAGTGAGGGCTTCACGGCACTTAGCTTTCTGAACCCTGATTCTCTGACTTAGCACGGCAGCAGCCACCCCTGCTCCATGTTCCCCCGGAGATTGTTCTTGCCCGTCAGGTGATCCGGATTTGACCTCTGTAGGCTGTTATGTAAGAGCAACTAATGAAGATCACGTCCAGCTGGTGCCAGGAAGGCAGGCGTCCCGCCGGGACAACATGGCAGTCCAGGCGTGTTTCCCACTGTCCACGCACGTCCGGTGTCATTTCTGCTGTCGTCTGCCCTGAGTGTTGGGCAGTCATTGAGATAATAGGTTGAATTTTTAGCAGATGAGACAAAGTATTATTTTTCCTCGACGGTGTGTTTCTTCGGGGGCCGGTGACGTGAGCGGAGCCGGCAGCGGGTGCGGGCTGTCTGGCGCGCGCTCCGGGAGGGGCCGGCCAGCGAGTTCCGTTGGTGACCTGGGATTTGCAGGAGCCAGCAGCGCCTTAGGAGGTTTTTTAAAAAAGCATTTCATGGAAGGTAGGAAAGAAGGAAGAGAAGGAAGTGCTGGCATTCACTGTTAATTTGTTTTTGTTGGGGTCTCACCCTGCCCTGGCCTGGTGGGGAACCAGGTCCCTGGACGCCTTACAGTCTGCGCGGCCACCTTAGGGCTGAGCCCCCAACACCCCAGTCTGCACATTGGAACTGAAGTGACCTCAGCGAAGTCTGAGTTGCAAACAGATGAAGTTAAAGACAGTCCAGCGGTACCTGCGTGTCACGATGAGAGTTGAGGAGCTCACTTGTTGGCACTGCTGCGTGAGGACCGCGAAGACATAGCGAACGTGCCATTGCTCCTAGCTCACGGTGGCGAAGACGCGAAGCTCGAGTTCGCGTAGCGTGACTGAGGTCGCGCTGAGACTGACAGCAGACGCCTTTCCCGTGTGAGGTGCTTCGTGTGTGTCAGCCTCGCATACGCCGCTTCGTGGACGCGGGAGCGGACGCTGTGCCCGTGACCCGTCTACTGAGAAGCTCGGGGTTTCGAGGCTCGTCTGTTTCCTGTTGCGTGTGACACACAGTGACACAGTCTTTCAGAAGTAGGAGGGTCTGTCTTGTCAAATACCACCTGGCATCCTCCACAGGAATTTTATTACACGGGGCCTTTTGGGGGATACAAGTGGATAAAGCTTAATGAAAGAAAAAAATCTGCGCACGTTTTCCAATCAGCTTTGCGTTGCGCATACGATCCGTTGATTTCGTGGTGTGTGAAGCGGGAGGCGACCTTCAGGCTACTGTGCCGCGGGTTTCAGATTGTCCACTTGTCGGGCAGGCGGGTGGCGGCGCCCCCGACATCCTGGCCGAACCGCGACAAGTGGACGTACGGCCGGTCTGTTTGTGGTGTCGGTGGTGTCGGGCCGAGGTGTGGTGCCGGGGGGCCCCTGCGAGGGAGCAGCCCTCCGTTCACCTCAGAGGCTCCAGGCGGGCACCGGGGGGCTGTCCGTGCTCTGCTTTGAAGTGGTCTTCACGGCTGCCCCGCACACGGGCGCCGGGGTCCGGAGAGCGCTGGCGAAGCGGATCGCAGGCGCGCACGGCCGTGGCAGTGATTTGTGCGGAGGCAGTAGACTGCCTTTCTCTCCTGTCACTGTTTTCTTGCCTGACAAGCTTTGCTTAGGTGCAATGGGAGAATCAGCTGTCACATCTACTAGCTTTATTTTCTCCTGAGGTTGCTCGCAGGCTGCTTCCCTAGACACACAGCACCGGTTCCGAGACGGTTCTGCGATGGATTCTAGGGCAGAACTCACGGGGCAGACGCCGCAGTAGCCGGGCCTGCTCCCCGCTGCTCCGCGCAGATGGTGACGGACGTCCGAGACGAGCTGTGCTGCGGAGTTGAGGGGATGCTGCGACGCTGCGTCCTGCCCACCGGGGCCAGGAGTGGCGCCGAGCGGAGAGGGAGGCCCTGCGGGGAGGGTGTGCAGCCAGGGACAAACAGACTCTCCTTCTCTGTTGTGTTTCTAATGCGGTCCACTCAGATGGTGGCTTCTCTGCTTGCCTCTTAGTTTGAGGCCCCCTAGGTGACACGTGCTGAGACTCGGGAAGACTCATTTCCTAGACATCTTGTAGATGGAAAAATTACTGGTGATAAAGTGAGCTTTCCACGAGGAGAGGAACTTTGTTTCTGCTCACTCATTATGAATGAATACTGAACGTTACTGGGGAGCGATGAACTGTGTCGGGTGGAATGAAGCCGCCTGCATCGGGTGGCTAGGAAACCCGGCCAGACATCAGTTTCGGGAGGGATGGGGAGTCCTCGCCGAAGAACGGCCGTGGAGGTGGCCGCGCAGAGCCAGCATCGAGGGACCTGGGCGCCCGCTGGGAAGCGCCGGGGAGGCTGCTGGGTGACAGAGGCACTGTATTTCTCTGTCTGAAAGGTAGAAGAAAAGGAATATTTAAGGTCCCTTTAATTTTGGGATTTTGTGATTCTGAGTCTCCTGGGAAAACTCTTTGCAGCCCTGCCCTTTTCAAGACCGAGCGCACAGGCTCGGCATCGCGTTGCAGACCCTGGACGATTGACCCCAGCTCTTTGAATCAAATGTCACTGTCCCCTGTGATCTCTCTGTCCTTCACCTCCCCCATGCAGTCCGTTACCGAATCTTGTGTTGATGTCTCTCTGGTTCTGCTTTGCCGGCTCTTGCCTGTCTTTTCACTCACTTTCTTAAACTCCGTTTCTTGAGTTTAAACCCACAGGAGAGTTGCGATGCAGCAGTGACGCTCCCTTGTGCTCACCCGCCATCTCCCGAAGGTGGTCGCACCCTGGTCACAGCTGAGCACGGGCTGCCTGTCGCCCTTCGCCCAGCTCACGGCGGGAGCCTTCGTCTTTGCCTCTGGTCTTGCTCTGTCGATGGTCTTCTGCTATGTTACAGCCAGAGCGCTTTTGTTTGTTTGTAAGGCGAGGTGCCGGTCGGAAGGCAGACAAGCAGGACGAGAGCGGAGGAAGCATCTTTATTTTAACGTGCTGGTTCACACTGGTCGTTTCCCTCTGGGCCTGGACTCAAATCCTGGGACATGTGTGTTCTCCTTTGCAGCCGACTGAGCCACCAGGGTGCGCCTTGCCAGACTGTTTTTTATGGAAATGAATATATAGTAAACCTTTGATGCTTTTCCTTGGTGAAGGATGAAACCAAAATTCTTGAACATAGTTCCAAGGTTGTTTACGATGCTGCAGGTGACGAGACAGTCAAAAACCATTAAAAATCTACATGTCGTGTAGCTACCTAGTGCTGTCCTTATCAGAACACTTCCATCCTCTGTGCAGACTGGTGCTTCCATACTCACCAGGCAGTTCTGTGAGCGCCACTGTGCGTTCACACTCACCATTCGTGGTCCCGCTGTGTGTCTTCTGTTTCACTTGGTTTGGGTATTTGTGTCAGTCTCTCGCCTTGTACTGTCGCAATGTTCCACATCCCCCGAGCTCAGCCTAGTTCACGTCTGCTCTGTGACGACTTCTTGTCTGCGTTAACGTCTCCTGTGTTCCTGCAGCGCTGGACACCGTTCCCACACGGGGCCGCGTCGGCCTGCCCGCCGTGTCCCTGGCCCCGGGGTCTGTGTGCTCTTGGATCTTGTGTCTGCCAGGGAGCAGGTGCTTACCTCGCGCCGTCACCTTCTCCTTCACATTTACTTCGCTTTTAGTTCAGAAGATGGCTGGTGACTTCGAGATTGTGAAAATGCGTATGACGAGATCCTTGTCATGAAGGAATTTATATTCAAGTAGCAAAGATGTAAAAAGAAAAGGCGGTTTCACTGAGCACCACTTAGGAATCAAGGATTAAGGGCAGTTTTTACGTGATCGAGCTTACTGACAAATACCAAGGCTCTAAGGCAGAAGTACATGAATAAGTAAAAAGCAGCATGAGGCACTGTAAGGGCCCGTGCAAGAGTTATTTATTGCAAGTGTCCTGTGCGTGCCAGGCAAACGGTAAGTTCCAGGAATACAGTTTAGCTTTCATTGAGCTTGCAGTTCGTGAGGGAGGCAGAAAACAGGCAATAACACCGTAGTATAAGTTCCGCAGTGCTTAGCAATCTGCTTTTAGATCTTGCCTGGAGCTCGGGTCCCGCGGGGAAAGACAGACAAACGCGCCCCTAGTGGACTGTCCGGCACGTCGTGAACTTGATGCAGGCACGGTGGAAACTAAGAGAAGGGACGTCGAACTCAGTGTGGGTGGCTGGGAGGAAGTGACGTTCCACTGAGATCAGGAGAAAGAGCTGCACTGTCAGCTGGGCGATGAGGATGAGGGAAGACGTGCATTTCAGGCCGGACAACAGACATGGACGTCCAGACTGAGAGGAGGTGCGCGACTCGCTTGAAGTTCCCTGTGGCTTTGCTGAGGTGGGGTCACCGAAGGGCGTGGGAATGAGACCCCAGATCCAACCTCAATTCACAGACTGAGGTGGACTGAGCTTAGATTTTTGGTTCATGTTTCATACTTTGGATTTAGTTCGTGGCCTTTTCCTGTTTCAGTGTCTTTTTCCTTAGAATGGAAATTGTTATTATGTCACAAAAATGGGATGAAACAAGACTTTGCAAACACGGCTAACGACGAGAAAAAAGAAAAACCGAACGCTAAAACCCCACAACTTAAAAACACACAAAAACCACCTTCTGCTTATTAGTAATTATCCTCTGGCTTTACAGTCAGATCTTGCAGGCTTCCTCCAAGAAGTGAGAATAGGTGTCTCGGCGGAGGCCTCGGTGCCGCTGGCTGTGACAAGTGGCCTCTCGCGGTGACCACCGCCAGTGAACGGAAAGGGTGGCCGCGGTGGGGGGGCCCGCGTGAGCCGAGGGGACGCATGGACTTTGCCTGAAGAGGTCGGCACTGGAGATCCCAGGAGCCGTGACAGAGTCCGGGGCCCCCGATGGGACTCACTAGCCAGTAGTGTTGGTGCAGGCTGGCACCTAACGGAGTCTCACGTTTCCCTTCGTTGCAGAAGGAAATTCAAGCCATGAGTCAGTGCCATCACCCGAACATTGTGTCCTACTACACGTCGTTCGTGGTCAGAGACGAGCTGTGGCTGGTCATGAAGCTGCTGAGTGGAGGTGAGTTGTGCTGTGACCCCGACGCGTGGTGAGAGCGGTGCTCTCGTGCGCTGCACGCTTGGCTTCCTGACGCCGTGCGGTGCAGACGCTGAAGCGCTGAGTGTCCGCGGGACAGGCCTCACGTGGCCTTTGGCGTTCTGCGCCGCTCGTGTCCGCTGTGGCCTGGGCGGCTGCCTCCCACGCGCCCGCCGCGGCCCGGCGTGCCGAGCTGCAGGCCCACGTTCCACGCGCCTGCTTGTGTCTTCCCCGTGTGTGGCTTCGTTCTAGTCCGTTCTTTCTGGCAAATTGAAAATCAGACCAAGTCTTGTTTAAGTTTAACTTCGATGTTTTGGGGAGGATATTTTCTAGGTGAGGCTCTGTGCACTTTATATCTGCTTACATCGGGAAGTACTTGCTATCTGGTTAGGATTCTCTTTTTTAATTAGTAAAAATTAGCATAGCTTTGATCTACAGCACTGTAAGTTTTAGGTGTGCAGGTTCGCACTCATCAGATATGGGATGACACAGCGTGCCTCCCGGCAGCTTTCACGTGGTCCTCCTCTGCCCACGGGCCCCACCACCTGTGTTCCCATCCCCACCCCTCGGGTAACCTCAGTTCTTTGGCCAGTGTCCAGTGATAGTTTTCCGTTTGTCCGTTCGCTTTGCTGCTTTGCATTCCACACACGAGTGAGGTCATCTGGGATTTGTCTTTCTCCTCCTGACTCCTTTCACGGAGCATCCTCCCGAGCGCCATCCATGTGCCCGTGACAGGATTTCCTCTTGTCAGCAGCTGAGTAGCGTTCAGTTTCGCTTCAGTCCCACAACTTCGTGCTCTCTGGGCACGTCTTTCGTTGTAGTGACAGTGCCGAGGCTTGAGGGCTTGACAGCAGGCTCTCCAGGAGGAGCTGCTTTTCCCTCTTGCCGTGGTCAGAGGTCATGTCCCACCCTCACCTCTCACTTCGTTGATGTGAAAACTGCCGTTGTGATACGTGAGGAAGGAGGGTGTGGGCATCTTCGCGTGGATGCTTCGTGTGGATGCTGCAAGACGTGGAGGAATCTTAGGGAAAGAGGACCCGTATTTATTAGTTAAGTGACACATTTAGTGACATGATTACACCACTACCTCTAAAAATTACGTTGTTGGAAGTCTGAGACCAAAAGCTTGTTTCGTCAGGCAAGAGGGAGCTTTTTAGATAGGCTTGTTCAGAATGTTCTGGACGGTCTTGGCTAATGCGTTGCCTCAATTTCCCTGTTGATCATTGGATGACATGAAATCAATAGCAGTCCCCTAAGATTTTGATAGGGAATCTCTGCCTCACCTCCTGAAAACACAGGTCTGATGCCTTTTCACGTGCTCTAGGGTCCACCCGCCAGCCTGGCCGTCCGCAGTTGCCACGTCTGTCGTGACAGTCCCTTGGCTCCCCGGTCGAGGCCGTGCATATAACAGAACCGAACTTGTGGCTGAGTGAGGTGTGCTGATCTTAAGCTCCTTGTCGGAATTTTTACCCGTGCAGTCCTTACGTAGATACTCTTTAAATTGCAAACACGTGGCTTAGTTGGGTTGACACAGGCGTCTTCTCACTCAGTGGTCTGTGTACCTGGGTTTCTCACAAGAATGAAACATGGGGCCTGTTTGGATGGTCACTTTACTTTGGGATTCAGATGTGACTGACTGACTGTTTTAAAGAGACGTTTCTCTTAGACCCTGCTTTGTAGATCAGAAACCTGTGAGTCCCAGCAGCAGAGAGCGGCAGGTGGTCTTGGGAAGAGCCCCCTGGACCCCGGGGCCTGCTGTCTCTGTCTCCAGGAGTAAATTGCCCGTCTGCAGAGGCGCGGTGGGGGTGACCTTCTTCCAGAGGGCCCGGAGGTGGCTGGGAATCTTACTTCCCCTTAACGTGCGCTTCGGACAGGTTCCCTCTGCCCCTCGGTTCCCCGAACGCGTCGTTGGTATGCGCGCTTCTGAGTCTGCCTGTGGCCCCGGCGAGGCCCCTTGTCCTCCGGGTGCCTCTAGCCACTGACGCTTCGGCTTCTCCACCGTGCCGCCGCCGCATTTTTTCTTTTCTTTGTCATTCCGGCTTCGTGTCCTTTTCCTGTCGTTTCTCAAGTCAGACGCTCAGGTGGCAGCTACAGTAAATGCACTTGAGCCCTCCTCCCGCCTTTGAGGGTTGCTTACCACTTCTTTCCATCTGTTGGAAGCCGCTCCTTCTTCTTAAGTCTGCGAAACAGCAGCGTGCTGTCGGGCACGTTTTCAGCAGAAGCGTGAAACTGTCGTGTTCATCTCAGTCTTGATCCTTGAGGTCTTGTGCCCAGAAATGGCCACTTAGCTGCCAGTGCAGTTTGTGGTGTGTTCCAGACTCCTAGCAAATTTCTCACCTTGAGATCCTTTCGTTTTGGTTCTGTGATCTTGATGGGCCCTCGTGCTGCTGAAAATCTTTTCTCTTTAGCAAATGTAAAAAAAGTCATAATTACCAGTTGTGCTCGTCAGCATCCTGGGATTTTAATTACTGTGTAAGTGTCTTGTTCCTGTCTCTACCTGCTCACTCACAAGAGCATTGTTTCTTTCCATCCTGGAAGAAGGGGATCAAAAGTGCGTCTGGGCTCTTACTAAAGAGAACTGTCATTTCTATTTTTTATGTGTTTCTTTGCCTTTGCTTTTTTATTGCTATATTTATTAACTTGAAAAAATAATTTTAATCTTTAAGTTTGCATACATGTAATCTTTTCAAGTATTTTTTCTGTAGTTTGACCTTCATTTCAAAAATTTTTTTTTACATATCTTCATACCACATCACACATTATAATCTGGAATTGGAAGGCTAGATTGGTTTGTGATATCTTATATTAAAGTCTTACTGATGGGCATGGCTAACCGAGGTACTTTTCAGAAATAGTGAAAAATCTTCTACCTTTTCCAAATTTCTGCCTAAAGGATATGCTGATGCAATACTATATTTTTGGATATTCACAGGATATTTTCTGTTTGAGACTGGAATAGAGAATAAATTATTAATTTTAGGCACGCCCCGGTGGAGTAGGGATGGGTCCAGTCTGCCTGCATCTCACGGTCTGGGTTCATGTCCCAGGGCCGGAGGGAACAACCACAGTGAACAACTAAACAAAGTAAATAAAAATGCGTCTTCCTCCTCTCTCTTCCTGCCTGCCTGCCTCTTTCCGTGTATATGTATCTGTTTATCTACATATGTGTATCTGTGTGTGTCTATGTATATTAGTATATCTCAACAGATACGTACAGATTACATGAATATATACAGAAATATACAGTTATATTTAATTATGTGCTTATATTTATGTTGTATTTGTTTTTTAAACTTCTGGATTGATAACTTGTTATTTTTTTCTTTCCTACACTTTTAAGTTTCTAAAGAGGTTTGCATATATTTTATTTCAAAGTGACTGAATTCTGCTGAATAGGTGAAACACTCATGGACAAGTTTCTCTTTGTTCCAGGTTCTGTCCTGGACATAATTAAGCATATCGTGGCAAAGGGAGAGCACAGAAGCGGGGTGCTGGACGAGCCCACCATCGCCACCATCCTCAGAGAAGTGCTGGAGGGCTTGGAGTACCTGCACAAGAACGGGCAGATCCACAGGTGTGTGGGGTGCGTCTGCCTCGGGGTCTGCAGGGCCAGGGAGGCACAGGTGAGGCGCACACTGTCTCCTGTGCCCAGTAAGCCTGGAGCAGAGGCTGACTGAAGGGCTGACGTGCTCGTGGGCCTGCAGGGCGCTTCCGCTTCCCCCATAGCTCGTCCTCAGGTCGCTAGGGTTCCTGAATAATGCTGGGGTTCTCTTCATCTGCAAGGCTGCATTTATGACTTCGGGGAAAGCAGAGGAAACAAAC
The DNA here is from genome assembly GCA_004363575.1 of Solenodon paradoxus. NCBI lineage: Eukaryota > Metazoa > Chordata > Mammalia > Eulipotyphla > Solenodontidae > Solenodon > Solenodon paradoxus. The sequence goes on from RJWH01004654.1 coordinate 49,998, forward strand.
TCTCAAAAGAAGCCATGCAGGAAAGGGGGTGGGGGGACTTGGTTACCTGTAGGGTGTGAAGTGTGAGAATTGTGTTGAATTTCTCTTCATAAACCATGAAGTGAGATATTAAAAGAGTTGGGAAGAAAATCCGCCAATCTAGATTTCCGTATCTGACTAAATTATCCTTGAAAAGTGAAGGTGACAGGACTCTCAGGCACAGAAATCGAGGGGCAGTCACCAGTAGACATGCTGCGCAGGAGAGCGTCAAAGCAGCTGTGCAGGGAAGGGCTGTTAGGCAGACCAGCAGCTTCCATCTCCCTCAGGAGGGCGAGCACTGCGAAGGATGGATGGTAGAAGGAAATCTTTTATCATTCTTATTACTCTAGCACAACAGTTTCTTCAAAATAATAGCAACAGATTGTCCAGTGATTATGGTTTATGGATAAGTGAAATGAGTAACAGCAGCATTTTTCTGCTTATTGCTGAATTTTCAGATACATGCAGTAAAGACGATAATAAATTCCATGTACCCATCCCCAGCTGCCAAACCAGCTCTCCAAATCCTCTTTCCACTCTAAAGCTGATGTCATGGAATGTCTTTTTGTCTTCCAAGAGCTTTATGGTTTCTGGTCTTGTGTCCAAGTCTCTAGTCCATTTTGAGTTAATTTTGTGAATGGTGGTGTTAGAGAGAGGTCTTCTGCACGTGAGCTGTCCCGTTTTCCCACAGGGAAGCATTAGACTTTCCTTTCTTCATCGTATGCTTTTGATCCTTGGTCATAAATTAACTGACAGTGAGTGCGTCAGTTTCTGATGATTTGATTCTGTTCCACTTGTCTGTGTCCTTTTTATCTCAGCACCGTTCCGTTTTGATCGCTCTTCTGAGTAGTGTAGTTCATTGTCTAGGTGTGTAATCCCTCCAGTTTTGTTCTTTTTTCTCATAATTGCTTTTGATTGGTGAGTTCAGTCATTAACATTTAGGGAGATTACTGATAAGTAATTGTTTATTGCCATTTTGTTCATTTTCTGGGTGTTTTTCCAGATTGCCTTTGTTCTTCTCTTTCTCTTCTCAGGCAATTTCAGTTTAGTTTTGATTGGCTGTCGTCCCCCCCCCTCCCCCTTTTTTTTTTAATTAGAGGAAAGGGGCACCTTTTTTGACTGTGTGCCTTGCTGTACGTCTATTTGGTTTCTTTTGTTTGGAACTCTGTGTGCTTCCTGGTTCTGGAGTTCTGCTTCCTTCCTCAGGTTGGAGAAGTTCTCAGCCATTAATTTCTTCACAGTTTCTGCCCCCTTTTCATTCTGTTCTCCTTCTGGGACTCCTGTAATGCAAACATTGTCCCTTTTGATGTTATCCCATAGGTCTCGTGTGCTGGCTTCATTTCTTTCCATTCTCTTTTCTCTCTGCTGGTCTGCTTGAGTTGCGTTCCTCTGCCTGTCTTCTAGCTCACTGATTCTGTTGGAGGGTGCCTGCATCCTGCTCTTGAGTCCCTGTGTCGTGTTCTTCATTCTCTGACATCTGTTACGAGCTACTTTGTGTCTTCTCTCTTTTTTCTTGTTCTCTCTTTCTTCCTCTGTTGTTTCCTTGATTTCCATGAGTTTTCCATCACTGTTGGCCTAAATTCATCCTCAGGTAGTTTGCATCTATCTGCTGATTCAGATTATCCCCTGGGGTTTTAATTGGGTTCATCGTTTTATGTAGGTATCTTACTGATTTATTTATTATTCGTCAATTAACCCTATTCCCTCAGCAAATAGACAAGCAGGTACCCTACAAAAGTACCAAATGTATAAACACAGACTCTTCATTATGTTATTCTGAGAATAGCAGCATTTTAAAGAAAATAAAATATAATAGATGAAATCAGCCGTTTGTAGAAGCTTTTCACTCTGGGCAAAAAAGAGACTTTCTTTCTAGTTGTCCAAATTTTTCAGTCTGCGTAAGTCTTACAAAGGAAAACAAACTCTTTAAAGGGGATGAAAGAGAATAGTTGATTAATAAATAATATATAAAGTAGAAATCTTGGAAATATTGAAGGTATATTCTTAGGACAAATGGATTTTCCACCTAAACTGTTTCTGATAAATTGTTTCATACCTAGGTAAAGCAGTGTGTTAAAAATGCCTGCAGAGGCCGTATGAGCAGAGAGCAAGCACTGGAAATGTATTTCCCACACTGTCAGGAGCACATGACCCAGAAAGCGAGGGGCCCAGTTCTCTGGAGGGTAACTCTGTGGTACAAACCTTGATGCTTGCAGAGAACTTAATTTAGTTAACTTTTTAACCTGATTCCACATTGATCACGCAGTCATCTGGAAAAAATGTGCCAGATACTGCTAATAGGCCTCTGGAGGCCTCCCTTTCGTTCATACTCCAGATACGTTGCAGCGGGGCACATGGTCCCCTGGAAAAGGCAGCATTCACAGCCTCCTGTGCGGGCCAGACATTCGCATGTGTCTTACTTTCTAGGCACAGTGATGAGAATAAAAGTGTAGCGTGCTCCCTGCAGGTCCTCAGAGTGTGCCCGTCCACTGGTGCCACCTTGCCGGGTGGTGTCGACGGGGCGTGTTCAGCAGCAGCATGGTGTCTGCCCAGCCATGCCAGCAGCACCGTCCCCCGCACCCTTGTGACAGACAAAAATGTCTCTAGATATGCCAGATGTCTCGAGGACCTCTGTTAATAGTAAGGGGCATAACTGCTGTTGCTCCATTTCTTCCTTTCCTTGAGACCCAGAAGCAGTGTGGCAAGAATGAAACATGGCAGTGAACAGAAGGAGCCTGAAATCACTCCATGCAGCACCACCATGCTGGAGTGATGTCCTCAGGCCCAGTCCGCTCTGTGAAGGATAAAACCATCTCTACGCCGTGTAGGCGGCTGGGGATGAGACACAACAGCTAAGGCGGAATCCAGCCTGTCTGTCTGTGTCTGTCTGTCTGTCTGTCGGCTCGAACACCACACAGCAGCCAGCAGCCATGCCCGTTACCTGACAGTCTGTTGCATGACAGGGACAACGGTGTTGACGGGCACATCTGGCCACAGAGTCTGAAATGCTTGCTGACCTTTCAGAGAGTTTGTTGACGCTGGCGCAGGTGCCAACGCCAACTAGCGTCTGCTGAGACTTCCGTGCGGGCTCCCCCTGGTCTTCACGTCATGTGAGGTGAGTCCTCATCGTGCGCACTTCATAGCTAGGAAGCTGTGGCAGGGAGGACTGTGACTTGGCAGAGGACACCTCGCTAGTGAGGGACGAAGTTGGAATCTGAATTCAGTCGATCTGCTCCCGAAGCCTGCGAGGGACGAAGGCGTGCCAGGTCCATCCTGCTTTTTATTCACTACTAGCCCAGGAATCTCGATCTGCCGCTGGGGTGCTGCTTCTTTAAAAAGAACGTGTGTTGTCTTTTTCAATCTATCCTTATCTCCGTGTTTAGAAGTAAAGTTCTTCCCAGCACAGAGGATACTGTATTCTTTTTCTAAACCTTTATAGAACAGCTTATGTGTCGTTAATAGTACAGTTCATCTAAAATGCACATTACGGTCCCCATCTTGTTCGTTCGTTTCAGAAGTCAGTGAACTGGTTCAGTTCAGGCACAGATATCATCCCGCCTGATTTTCTGTGACTAGAGCATCTGCCTTGTGAAATTCACCCACGCTCATTCGGCTGCGTCAGAAAAAAGACAGACAAATTAGTGGAAGGAGAAATGACCTCAAACCTCTAAATTTGGAGAAAAACATTCTTCTATAAATTTAAGAAATTCAACAAACCACAGATAAGATACATTCAAAGAGATCACACCAGTCACAAGCTGACACCCAGACGCAAAGGAGCTAGCTGAGTAGCTAGAGGTGACAGTCACAGGATGGTGCTGTAGCTGGAACGTGTCCTCGTCAGTCTTCATGGAAACCCAAATATGATGGTATTTGGACAGAGGACTTTGGTCGTGAGGGCAGATCACTGTCCTTGTGAAAGAGACCCCGGGCACTTCCTTGTCCCTGCGGCTGCGTGCTGGCGGAATCCTGACGGTGAAAGGCCCTTGGGACCAGGAAGCACGTCGTCAGACTGCAGGAGTGGGCTGCAGAGCTTGGGACATGGGTGTCGGTGGTCTCGGCCTCGTCTGTAGTAGTCGTGATGGCGGCCTGAACAGACGCAGACAGAGCACCAGGTTACAAAGAGCCAACTTGCATCAGAGCAGCTGCGGCCCCTGCAGTTGGTGGGAAAACCTTCAAACCTGACCACCCCTTTGAGCATGCTCGTCTGTGAGTGAAGCTGTATTCTGGCTGCACACAGGCCACGACTGCTGCCTTTCTGCAGTTAGTTCCTTCTTAAAATGATGTGCTGACCCGTTTTATCCCCAGAGATGCTTTTGTGTTAAGACACAGGCCTTATTTCACTGTGTACTGACTGCCTTTCGGGAGCATCGTTCACTGGGGAGCAGGTTCAGGGTCTTGGCTTTATGAAGTGGTCTCGGGTCCCCCTCTCAGCCTTTTAATCACCCTGTTCCCCGCTTTCTGTTAGATGGGGCCCCTGACCATTGCTTCTGCTGTGGCTTGTAGGTGTCCCTTTGATTTCTGAAACTCCTTTTCCTTGTTTCACGTCCAGCTCTGATGGCATCCCCATCCTGCCTGCATCTCCCTGTGTCTGGCAGGCGAGAGGCCGCTTTGGGCCAGAGGCCCGGGTGATGGCCTGGAGGTATCGGTGTGCCTCCTTCGCTTCCTGCCTGCTGAAATGGAGGAGTCACCTGGGAGGCTTTAAGAAGTAGTCCTACCTGTGTCTCCTGCCACCTAGGGTGTGGGGTGGGACCTTGGCAGTGGGACTTTTAAGTGCTCCAGGTGATTGTGACGTGCAGCGAGGCCGAGGACCAGACGCCGGCAGAGAGCATGCTGGGCACTGAGACGTCAGCTGAGGAACTTGTCTTACTGTGTCAAGTTTTGCTGCTTGTCATACCTTTGTGTAGATTGGTGGTTGGCAGATCCGGTCAAATAACCTTCCTTCATCTCTCGAGACCCTACAGGTTTTAGATGTTGGTCGAGGGTGACCCACTCTTAAATGAGACCTGCACTTATTTCTCTATGTCTAGTTACTTGTATGTTTTTTCCACTGGAGTTCAGCTCTAGCAGAAATGTTTCCTATTTAGTCACTTTAAGCTGCTGAAAAGGATGCGCTGTGTGACTCGGGCTGAGACACTGGCCGTGGACTAGGAAGGCCCAGGACCCTGGTTGTGACCTGGGCCTGGAGTGAAAACCCAAAATGAACAGCTCATTAAATAAAGGTGTTTCCTCCTCCTCTTCCTCCCTCTCTCCCCTGTCATCCTTCTTCTCAAAAAAAAAGCCAAAATGTAGCGTGTTTTCCAATTTCTTTTTGATTCATTACTTCTCGACCTTTTTCAATTTCTCCATAAACTCTGCCTGTTGCAGTAGAAACGTGTTCTGCACTATTGGGAATGTCAAGCCTGTGTGATACTCTCTTTAATTTTAAAGAAGTCCATAACTTTGATGCAGTTGTGACGTGTGAGAAACAGTAGTAAGCTGTGAAAGCAAAACTCAAGTGTTTTGCCATTTGCAGGTGGACGGGGGTTTCACTGGAAGCTACGAGCGTGTGTGATGCTCTGGTGGCAGAGCGAGCACGGTTTGCGGAGTGTGTCGGTGGCCCAGGACTAGTCGCGGATCTTTCCTGGATGGCCGGCTGTCCTGTGTGAAGACAGATCGGAGTGTTTGATTAATTGAGACCTGCAGCTTATGACATTTTCCTGGTGTTCGGTTTGGAAGTGACCTGCAGATTGTACTCTGGTTTCAAAGGGAAATGAGAACTGATTGAGCGCTGCCCCGCCCGGTGCACAGGAGGCGCATGGGTGGAGCGTTGACATTGGTGGTGTCACACGCAGTCCACCGACTGTTTCATGTTCAGTTGGCAGTAGGTGTTAGAGGTCAGTTCGTGTCACAACACGTTGCTTGACCGTCTTCCACGGCGTGGGCGCGACAGTTCCGCTGTTGCTGGCGGTCCAAGCTGTCATTGTTTGTTCTGATGGTGCCGCAGGAAGCCCGACCGTCGTTGTGGATTCCTCTGCTCCTCGGGAGTCGGTGTGCTGCTCGTCGGGTGCGAGGACTGGAACATTTGCTGCTTGCTGCTACCACTGTTTTATGAGCACGCGTGTGTTCGAATGGACAGCATGATACCATTTGTGTTGGGGAGAAACCTCAGATCCCTCGCAGGGACAGGGCTTCTCAGCCAGGCTGGTCACAGTTGAACACGTTGAAGGGAACGCTAGGCCTCTGCGTACCAAACAGGGAGCTTTGCTGCTTCAGTGAGATGTAGGGGTTTATAACAAAACGTATTTAGGTATTACTGGAATTGTAATAAAGTTACCAATAACATAAAATGTCTGAATAATGAACATCTAGCTGCTACAGGCTTCGAGCAGTCCCTTTTCCACTACTTACTATTTCAAAAGTACGGTCATGTATTAGGGTGTAGAAAAATACCAATATTATATCAGTGAGTAGAATTAGGTAAAGCGAGGTCAGGATCACATTCTTTGGCCACTCAGCCCACTCAGGAGTGTTTAATCACCTTGGGTTTTATAGACCGACTGTTTAGTCATCAACTATATCTTATTGTAGCTTGCTTTCTTTTTCTTTTCTTTTTTCCCTAAAGGAAAGTTGCAGGCAGGAAGAGAGGCTGAAGAAGCACTTTATTTTTAGTTCACATTGGTTGTCCCCTCTCCCCTGGGTCCTGAACCCAGGACCTTGGTCTGTATGTGGACAGACCTAGCCCGCTAGGCCACCAAGGCACGGCCATACTTTTTATATTTAATTTTTTTTTTAAAGGAAAGGTGCAGATAGGAACGAAAACAAGGAGGGAGGCAGGCATGAGGAGAGAAGAGAAAGAAGCACTTGATTTTTAACTAGTGGTTCATCTCAGCTCTTCTCCCTGGCCCGGGACGTGAACCCGGGTCCTTGGGATGGGTGTGGACTGCACTTTGGCCAGAGGCAGTTGACCAAACAGCCACTCCACCAGGGGGTGACTTACTGTCACTTTTGTTGATCTGCTTGGATTCTAGGACGAGCAGCTAAAATTGTAAATGCGTTGCTATTGTTCTCGATGCCCTTTGATGCAGCCGAGCATTGAGGGCACTGCCCCAGCACGAGCATAACGAGCAGGTGCCAGTCAGGTGACTCCAGAACGGATGTTTTTAACGTGCAGCTGTTTTTTCTCCTTCCTTAAAGAGACGTGAAAGCTGGAAATATTCTTCTTGGGGAAGATGGCTCAGTACAGATTGCAGGTAATGATTAATATTTCTTATTTTGACTTAATGCTCAATAAAATCATGGTGCTTGTATTTTATTTTTCTAGTTTTCTTTCCTATTCCCTGGACCATCTCTGTTAAGGCATTACATTGTCATATCCCTGCTCACTCTCCAGATATCCTTTTCTACATAACCTTTTTTTTTTTTTTTTTAAAGGAAAGGTACAGGCTGTCAGGAGAGAGGAGGAAGAAGCATTTATTTATTTTATTTAATTGTTCATCTTGATTACTTGACCTAGCCCTGGTCTTGGGATGTATGTGTGCTGTGCCGGCTGGAGTCTGTGGACTTGACTGCCAGAGCATGCCTCATCCTTCAATTTTGATCATGGATATTTTCCTACACCTTACCTGTTACCTTCTAGTTAATTGCTCCGTACCCTGATTTGGGTTTTCTTTTCTACATTCTCAGAGCTTTCATGGTCTTTCCTTGCAAGGGGAAGTACTCAGGAAACCCCACAGTGTCCATTGGAAGAGGCGCTGAGAGTGGAGTGTCTGCTGGCAGACTCAGAACTGAGGCTCTGGGCGCTGGAGCCCAGGGCCCGTCAGGTGACCCATGTCACACCCTTCTTGAGACGCAGACCCCCAGATGCTTCTGTGCTTTGCTTCTGTGCTTCAGCAGCACAGCCAGGACGATGCCACAGGGCAATGAGAACATAGAGACAGAGGAAGACGAAAACGGGGCATAGCAGAAATGTTGCCGAAGGGCAATTTATGGCTATAAACACACTAAACAAGAAAGATTAGAAAAAAGCACCAAACTTTGCAAGGTGAAGACCTAGAAAAGAAGAAACTAAACCCAAAACTAGCAGAAGGAAGGAATTCAGTACTTCAGCAGAGATAAAGGAAATTAAAACATTGAAAAACAATAGTGAAAATCAATGAAAGCAAAAGCTGGTTCTTTGAAAAGAGTAATATAATTGACAAACTTATAACTAGATTGAGTAAAAAAAGACTTGAATGACAGAAATCAGAAATGAAAGTGGAGATCTTACTATTTATGCTACAAAAATACAAAAGACAAGCGAATATTAGGAACAACTGTGCTCTAAAAATTGGGTAATTTAGAGGAAATGGACAAATTCTTAGAAACACAAAAACTACGGAGACTGAATAATGAAGAAATAGAAAATCTAAGCTGACTGTAATTAGTGAGGAGGTAGAATCGTGACTTGATGGCTCCGCTGGAGAATTCAGCAGAGTAACATCTGGTGTCTCGCTGTGGCTCAGTGACTAAGTGCAAACTATGTAAAACCCAAGAACCTGGGTTCAAGACCCGGCCTGGGGAAATGAAGAACAAAAAACAGAGGGTCTCTTTTTGAAAATTACAATAAGAATGATTTCTTCAATTTTCTCCGAAGACTGAAGTGGAGGGAACTATTTAACTTGTTCTATGTGCCCATCATTACCAGATCAAAGCCAGACAAGATGCTACAAGGATCTCATTGAATATTGATATGAAAGTCCTCATCAGAATATTGCAGTCAAATTCAGCAGCATGTTCCAGGGATTGTGCACCACGACCGAGTGGCACTGCTTCCTGGTGTGCGCAGATGCGTCGCCATGTAACAGCTGATCAGTGTGGCAGACACATGAACACAGTGAAGGGGAAAGGACACAGGATGTTCTGTCAGTTAAGAAGAAACATTTAAGAAAATTCAGCAGTTTTTCCTGATAAAAACACGCAGTGAACTAGGACGAGAAGGAAGCATCCTCATAAGTATTTGAATAACTCACAGTGAACATCACAGTCAGTGATCAGAGAGAAAGCTTTTCTTAGATCAAGAACAAAGCAGGGATGTCCGGTGTCTCCCTCTAAACACAGCACTGGAAGTTCTAGGTTGAGCAATTAGGCAAGAAAAAAGACATTCTAATTGGAAAGGAAGAAGTAAAATCCTCTCTGTGCAGTTGATCATAGGTCTAGAAAACAAACATTCCACAGCAAAACCTGTTTGACCTAAGAAATGACTTCAGCAAAGAAGGATACAAAGTAAACACAGAAATAAGTTTCATTTCTATATACTAGCCATGAGCAATATGAAATAGAAATTACTAAGGCAGTTGCACTTAAGCATTGCTGAAAGAAATGAAAGACATAATGGAATAATACTTCCACGTTCATCAGTTGGAAGACTTAGTGTGAAAATGTCAGTATCTACCCAAAGCAATGCGTAAGGTCCGTCAAAAGCCTAATGGTTCTTTTTTGTTTGCAGAAAAAGAAAAACTCATCTTAAAATGCACATAGAATCTCAAGGGACTTTGAATAGTCAGATCAGTCTTTGAGAAGGAACAATGTTGGTAGATTCACACTTACTGTTTTCACATTTCCCGACACGCAGCAGTGACATGAGCGTAGACGGCCATGGAAGTGAATTCAGGGCCGAGAGACTATAGTGCACGTACGTGAGAGCATGGCTTGGCAGGCGCTAGCGTCGTCCGTGGGGAAAGAATAGTGTCGGTAAATGGTGCTGGGAAAACAATACCCCATGGCAAGAATGGGCTTGGACCCTTCTCTGATACCATATGCAAAAATGAACCCCAAATGAGCCAGACACCTAAATGTAAGCCCCAAAACAGCGCTCCTGGAAGAAAATACAGGACCACGGCCTCATCACATCGGTTTTGGCAATGATTTCTTACATGTGACACCAGCAATAGAAGGAAAAGTCGGTAAGCCGGACTTGAGGAAAATTCAGAAGATACTGCGGCCGAGTCAGGAGGCGGCCCCAGTATGGGAATCAACGTCTGCAGATGCGCTGAGGCCTGCCGTCTGGAGTGTGCGCGGAGCCGTGAAGCTCAGCGGCACGGAAACGGAAGAAAACGGCCTGAGCAGACGTCGCTGCCGTGCTGGCACACAGGCATCAGGAAGTACACGACAGGACGCTCAGCATCACTCATCAGAGAAATGCAAGTTGAGGCTCAGCCATCAGGACGGCTGCTATGAAAGAAGACTCAGAAAACAGCGCGTTCTTGGGCCGCAGCTGCGGAGCAGACACACAAAGCCCAGGGACTCGGGCCTGTAACCGGGGACAGTGGAGGTGGTGGGGACCAGAACAGTAACAGAGCAAAACAGGAGACAGTACATTCGGCGAGAAGGTGAGAAATCAGAGCCTCTGCACTGCTGTCGAGCGTTCAGTGGGACAGCTACTGGAGAAAACGGTGCGACGCTTCCTGACGCAATTAAACTAGAGTGACCCTACCGTACGACCCGCAGTCCACCTCCTGGCTGTGACGGTCTGGAAGAGATACTGTGCACCCATGTTCATAGTGGCTGAAATGGGGGTAACGGGGTAACCCAGCTGCGCGTTGACAGATGACGGAAAACACACAGCCCGTGGAGAACGGAGACCCTGGGCTCTGCCAGGGCAGGCACACGAGAGTGTTACACTAATGGGATAAGCCAGCCACCGAGAGGCAGACGGTGCGACTGTGTGAAGTGCTCAGACTTGTCCACGTCAGAGAGACTGAGAGTGGAAGGTGTCTGCCCGGGGCTGGGAGGAAGGGAGCCCAGGCGGAGTTACTTTCGGTAGATAGAGAGCTTTGTTTTAGAAGAAAAGAGTAAATTGGAGCCAAAATCTGAGGGGATTGTAGTGTGTTGGGTGCAGAGAGGAGGAGGAAGGACCTGGGAAGAAGGTCAGCAGAGGAGAGTATCATGCCGTTGGCATGGACGGTAGTAATGACGCCCATTCTTTTTCCTGCGCACGTGTTCGCTGCTGAACTTTAACGCTTGGCTGTCGTGTTCTGTTTCAGACTTCGGGGTTAGTGCCTTTTTAGCAGCAGGTGGCGATATTACCCGAAACAAAGTGAGGAAGACGTTTGTCGGCACCCCGTGCTGGATGGCGCCTGAAGTCATGGAGCAGGTATCATGTCTTATCTTCTTAGGTGGTTCAGGGTTTCGTTACACACGGAAAAGAAACAGCATTTTAAGAGGAAGGCAGGCAAGCAGGGACGAAGGCAGGTAGGCAGACAAGAAAGAAGAAGGCATAGAGGAGAAAGAAACACTTTTATTTAGTTACTTGTCTGTTTTCTCCTTGTCCCTGCCCCCAGCCTGGGGCCCCACGTCCTTAGGTCTATGCTCCAGCCACTGGCTTAACACCTGAACACCAGGGGCGCCTGATTTTCTTTGATCTATCAGGTTAGCTTTGGGAAAAACATGTCTCTATTCCTTGGTTAAGACCTTTGCCCACCCTTAGGAAAAAAAAAACACTGGAACTTTACAAAGGACATATGAATATCAGAATTTATACCAGAGGTGGCTCGAGGAATAATGTAATAAGGATTCTTCTAGTAATAATTCCTTTTTTTCCTTTTTAAGAGCGAGGAGGGAACATTTTACTTTATTTCCATTTTCAGTTGTTCACGCTGGTTGGCCCAGGACTTGAACCCGGGGTGAACGGGTTGCGCCCTTCCGAAGAGATTGACTGAACTCCGCTCCACCAGGGGCGCCTGAAATAGTTTCTTTAGTACATGTCACGTACATCCTCTTCACACGGAGCCTCGCCGCTGTGGTTCCCGAAGGACCACTCTGCTCCAAGTGCCCGTTTCCCTTCTCCTCTCAGGCAGTCGCACGCTGGTGTCATTCATCCTGCCGGCTTGTAGTCCCGCGCTGGTCCTGGAAGCCTGCTTGTCTGTCGTTCCTTCTGTGTTGTCTCTTGGTGGCATTTGCACTGTTGACGATCCTGCCCTCACTTCCCTGCTGTAGTTTCCTCTCCTCCTGCTTGTCAGGACGTTTCTCTGCCGCCTCCTGAGCGCCGCCGCTTCCGGGGCCCTGCTTCTCTGACCACACGTGCTCCCAGACGGCCTCGCCTCCGCTGCTCACCTGCTCGTGACTCTGAGGCACATCCGGTTCAGTTGTGCTTCTTCAGCTCTAGACTGATGTTTTCACCTCCCTGTGGATGTTTTACAAAACTCCTGTTAGAACATCAGACGCAGCACGTAGAACTGAGTTCACGCTCCGTTCCCCTGTGACGCCTGTGTTTACCTGGTGGGGAGAGAAGGGTTCCCACCCTAGGGTGTGAGGACAGCCGCACACTTAGCTGCGAGAGGGACAGTGCGTCTCACGGGCGGGAGGAGGGAACGGACTCTAGGATGGAGAGCACGAGCTGCCCCTCGGCGTCCTTGTGAGGCTGTGAGTGGGTAAGCCCGAGGGCCGGGAGGCCTGAAACCCGCGTCCGGAATAAGCGGGAAAATGCCTGGTTCATTTGGGGCTTAACCTCAGGAGGAAAGGGGCTGGCACGTCGGTCATGAGAGGTCCTCTTACTTAGCAGGCAGCATGTAATAAAAAGCTTTCATGTCAGGTCTCAAAGTACACGTTGCCAAGCTTAGTTGTCCTGCAGCAGAATGCGGGACTGAAGATTTTCAGTCACGAGTTGCTGGCGGTGTCAAAGGAAGACGTTTGACAGCTGACCCAGCACTCGACGTGCACGCCCTTTGTGGCTTCTCGTGATAGAGACTAAGGCTGCAAAGTAATAACAGAAAATTTAGAAAACGAGACACCACCGCTGCCTAACTTTCGGTTCAAGTTTTTTGTAGTTTTATTTTAATAGACTATATTCCTTTTATAATACCATCAAAACTTCCGAATAATTGCTTGTTCTTTTTTCTTTTTAAGTGCTTATTTTCATGCACAGTTCATAAACGGATTTTTAGTATAAGATAGGTGGTGGTTTTTTTCCAAAGGAAGGAAGGGAGAGGAGGAAAAAACATTTAAAGAAAGGGAGAGGGAGCAAGGAAAGAGAGGCGAATAGAGGAAGAAATATCTTTTTTTACATGAATATGCCATGTTTAACAATTTCCGCATTGTTGGTGACCATTCAGTTTGCTCCCTTTTATTTTTATGCTGTTACCAAGTATACATATTTAGCTTTTGCATTCTTCGGATTCTCTTATTAGCTTAAAACTCCTGAATACTTTCCTGGTGATGGATATTACAGGCTCTCCGGCAGAAGTGCTGTCGGGCGGACAGTGACCGTGCACTTGTCTGTGTCCTTCACAGGTCCGAGGCTATGACTTCAAAGCTGACATCTGGAGTTTTGGGATCACAGCGATTGAACTGGCGACCGGGGCGGCTCCTTATCACAAGTACCCGCCGATGAAGGTGAGGCGTGCTCAGGACTGTGCCGCAGTGCACGCCCATCCCTCTTCAGAAGAGCCCTTTCCGCCCTCTGCCCTCCTGCTTCTGGTGCATGAAGCCTGCGGCTTTAGTGCCCCGGGACTTCATGCCATGGGGGCCTTTTCACAAGACGGCCCCCTCCTCACCTGTCGTTGGTGCGACATGAGGGTGCGATGGCTCGTTTTTCTTAAAGGACAGGTGCGGCAGGAATGAAGGTGAGCAGGCAGGCAGGCAGGCGGCCAGGGAGAAGAGGGAGAAGCAGTTAATTTATTTCTATTATTTATTCCCACTGGTTCCCCTGCACCGGGGGCTCAAACCGAGGGATATGTGACTTGTTCCTTGGGAGACGATTGACCCAACCGCTGCTCCACCGGCGCACCTGGTGTCTCCCGTTTTAATGTTGTTCTCCGTAGACACCTGTTAGAACGGCCTCCTTGGGGACAGTGGTCCTTTCTCCTTCATAGAGTTGTGGGCAGGGTTCTTTCTTAGTTAGAACTAACATTTGTTGATCACTTACTGTGCCAGACACAATTTTCAGTGTTGTCAGTGTGTTAATAAAATAGTCTGTGCAAAGCACTCTCGTGCTGTGTTCTCATTATTATCTAGTGAAAGTTCCAGTTAGAGTTTGCCTTGCAGGAGGACACTAGCAGGTTCCCTTATAGGGTCATTTATCGTGTCCTGAGACAGCAGCTACCTGAAGCACATTGCTAACCCGACCTAACATTAGTGGCGGGGCCAGCGTCTGTGCTCTCAGATGTGCTGTGACCCCGGCTGCCGTTTGTACCGGCGCGATGCGCAGGGCTCCGCTCCGCTGCCGGCTCCGCTCCTGTCCGCTCCGCCTGCCCGCTGCCGCTGGACTGGGCCACTGTGTGCATCGTTGCCTTCTGACATTGTTCACATCGGGTGACCTCGATCCACGTTAGAGCCTTTAAAGGAAGGTGTTCTGTCCACTTTAAGACTCAAGCAGTGAGAGAGGGATGTTCTGAAAAACCTGTCAGTCTCCACGTTCAAAACTGACAGACTGACTGCAAGCTTCGTGGGCGGATCTGACTACCTAAAAGGCCAGTGACACTTTAAGGTCACGCTTTTCCTGAAGGTTAGAGAGTCCTAGGAGTAAGTGGATATTCACAAGGTCTTGAAATTTTTTTTAAATAAGTGGAAGCCCATTTTTAAAAACAGGAAATGGCTTATTTGTTTAAAGGAGGTGGGAGATGATGAAATTTACTTCTCCTTCATTGTACAGGTGACTTATAACTGCTGCTAGGTACACACGTTGACCTATTTGTTCAAAATGAGACCCATGGCCAAGAGCCATGGGCAGACTTAGTCATTCCAGCTCTGCAACCCAGTGCAGTGGAACTGAATCTGCAGCAAGGAATAATTCTGATTATATAGCCCATTTTAGCTTTGAGTCCTGTGTGTTTAGAAAAAATGCCTTATGCTTTTATAAAAAAGTCAAATGGTACAAAAACACAATCACCCCAAATTCCAACCCATAGATGTAGCCTTCATTATGAAAACTGTACGTTAAGCAGGCGCGTTGCTGTGCAAACCAGACGGGAGGGGAAGGCTGGCCGGTGTGGTTAGGGTCATCTGCTGCAGGAGGCAGAAATGAGCGTGAACGCGGAAAGTGGCGGTAGCTTTCTTAGCGAGGCTCATTGGTGGTGTCTGTGATAGACGTGTCTGCGGAGTCCACACTCTTAGCTTTGCTGTCATTTCCCTTTTTTTTTTTTTTTTTTTCTTTTTCCCAAAACCAGTTTGGGAGTATAAGAACGAAGACATTCTCAGTGGAGGACACGATGCATTCTAACCGCAGGATTGAGGATGTGACAAGTTCTAACTAAAAGACATGCAGAGTTGATGCCGCTGAGTTGTGGCAGACATGTCATTTGGGGGCCAGCTGTCTCTAGGATATTGTTTATGTGGAAAACACACAAATTCTCCTGGGTTCTAAACAACTGATGCAGATGTGAACTTTTGGAAAGTAAAGTCTGTGTCTATGTTGGAGGTTGTCTGTGTTGAAAAGTCTTGGCCACAATATTTAATTTTACTTGACTGAGTCTTTAGAAGTTTATATAATTTTGAAAATCGTTGCAGGTTTTAATGCTGACACTGCAGAATGACCCCCCTTCATTGGAGACCGGCATTCAAGATAAAGAGATGCTGAAAAAATACGGAAAATCGTTTAGAAAAATGATCTCCTTGTGCCTTCAAAAGGACCCAGAGAAAAGGTGAAATATGAGAGATAAAGTTTATATTCCTCATCATTTACTATGCAAACTATCATGGGAAGCCTAAGATTCACATATATACGTGCACAGGGAATTACTGGTGTGGATTCAAAGGCACTAAATTAAAACTTTAGAAAAAGCACACAGAGATCATTACGGTCGATTGGGATTGGAAGAATTGCTTTTACCCTTAAGGATATAATGTGTGTCCCAGATAGTTCAACTCTTTCCTGGTTAACTTCTTATAATTATAAAATGATTGTTGTGAGTTACGGTATTAATAAAATGTCAAGTTAGTAGGAGGGTGCTTTTCAATTTGCATTTGAAAGTCAAATAAAAAGATCTGAGTGCTGTTTACAATTTTAGTAACAAATACATTTAGCAAATGTTATATTAGTGTCAAATAATCATATTTGTTTCCTTGAAGATATTTTAATAAAGTGAACCAAAAATTCAAAGAACTTACTTGTTAATACTAGACAGTTTAAAGGTTATAGTGAAAACACATACACTAAAAACTTAACCTGAATTATTTCTTCACAGTTGTCTACTGTTTCCCAGTAGTCTTAGTTTAATTATAAACTTATTTTATGCTTTAATATAGACTTGTCCTGGAATTATGTAGTTGTGTTGCACAAATAAAAATGTCTTACTAGGTTAAAGAAACAAAACAAGAAAAAAACCAACCTGATAGTTTGAATGGCAAGTAAGTAAATACAACAGAATCTTCTAACGTGTGTCTTTTTTTTTTGAGAAAGGGTGCAGCAGGAATGAAGACGAGCAGACAGGTGCGCAGGAAGAGGGGGAAAGAGGCACTTTGCTTTGTGTGTAATAGTTCACTTGCTTGTCTCTCCAGGCCTGGGTCACAAACCTGGGGCCTTGGGACACATGTGAGTTTTGCCAGCCGGAGGTGACAGGCCTAACTACCACTCCACCGTTTCCAGTGTGTCTCTGCGTTGGACAGTCATAGAATGTTGCAGGTCATTAAATGCAGCTTTCTGTTGTCTTGGTCAACCAACTCATTGTCCTAGAGGTTGAGCATGGATACAAGACTCCTGCGTCCTGATGAGACTGTATCTATGTCTCTGAGATGGTCATTTCATTCTCTAGAGCTCAACAAAAGTGAAAGAGTTTCATTGACATCCTTGATCGTGTTGTTCAGTGATGGGGCCGCAAGGTTCCAACCTCTGTTTTTAGTCCCTGTTTCTGAAGAAATTGGCATATGGCATAAAAGATGAGGAATCCGTGGCATGCCCTGGTGGTGCAGACCATGTAAAGCCCAGATACTCAGGTTCGCAGCCTGGGGTTGGGGAAAAACTGAAATGAAACAAGTAAATTTAAGAAACAATTTCTCTGTAGGAACTCTTTTGCTTCTGCCTCATTGACCAAAAAAAAAGATTTCTCTTGTACAAACCCAGAAATACTGGATAAATCAAACATAAAAACAAAACCTAGAGATGTGCTTGCAATGAAAGAAAGGCCTTCAGATGCCAGAAATCATGAGGGCACTCTAAGTTACAGATGAACAATGAGCTGACCTACGCCTGCCGTCAGTGGGACATGTTTCATCCCGGTCACTTACTGGGCTGGATTTCCAACTACGTAAGATGGGAAATGACATTAGACCCGCCCAGTGTGGGTTTTGAACTGAGATCGCGGCTGAAAGTTCAGATCTTCAGAGGCCTGCATCCTGAGTTCAAGGATAGACCAGAAAACAAACACTGTCCGTCACCACCAAGAGACAATGAAAATCTCTCCTAAACGATCAGACCTTTCGGCAGGGATATCATGCAGGTTTACAGATCGAATCTCTGCTACTCATGTTAATGCAAGAGCCAACTGGAATAGAAAGTGAGAAGGCTATTGTTGAATAAAACCCCTGAGCAGAAGACAGAAGATAGGGACCTGGAGGGGTGACGTTCAGATCCTCCCCAGGAGCAACCGGGAATTCTCCTTTTCTCCAGAAACAAACTCCGAGGAAAAAAGCAGGTGCAGAGGCTGTAGAGAGACACAACTTTCACACCAACAGAGAGCAGGTGAAAACATCTGGGCTCAGAGCTACCCTGCAGATTCAGGCCCCGGGATTCACGCTACAGCAGAGGAGGGGGATATGGGCCTCCCGGAGTCGCTCCAAAAGTATCCAAGAGCTCGGCAGCGGGACTGGGGCGTGGAGGGTGGGGAGATGGTCTTAGTGCAGGATGGAAAGAGAACCGGCGCCCGGAGTCTCATCTGGAGCCCATCGGTGAAACTGCGCTTTATGAGCCCTAACTGGAAGGCAGCTGAGGGAATTCTTGCTCCCACTCGCTTACTGCTCCTGTCTCGGGATCCACCCACCGGAAGTCCCGCCCCCAGGATTGGAGGAAGAAGTTTCCCAAAAGGGAAGAATCCTCAGCACTACCCACTAACGTGCCCCTGTGTGTGGAGGCGGAACTGCAGCCTGACTGCCGGCTGTGGGCCTACAGGGCATCATTGCAGGGAAACAACCCACAAAAGCATGGACAGAATGCCAGACAGCGCAGACAGAAATATCCGCAAAATGATGGATTCGGTCCGAAACCCAGGGGAAAGTCTGAATGCAGCAGATGTGTGCAGCTGCTAGAGGATCAATTTAGGGCAGCGGTGATTAGCATACTCAGGGAAATAAAACAATAGAGGAAGTAAGATAACCAAAAAGAGAAGAAATGAAGCAAGTTATCAGAAATGAAGAATACGATAGTACCAGAACTAAATAACATAATGGATTCGAGACTAGGATGCATAAAGTCGCCAATAGAATCAGTGAGCTAGAAGTTAGGGCAGAGGAATGCACTCAAGCAAACCAGCAAAGAGATAAAAGAATGCAAAGAAATGAATACAGCATTCGAGAACAACTTTCGTACCATGGGGATCCCAGAAAAAGAAAGGGGACAGAATTGTATATTAAGAGCTAATAGCTGAGAACTTCTCTAACCTGAAGAATGAAGCAAGCCTCCAGACCCAGGAAGCTCAGAGAGTTCCTAATATATGATATCCAAACAGACCCTATGCCTAGACACATTGTCATCAAAATGTCAAAAATGCCAGACAAAGAATCCTAAAAGCAGCCAGAGAAACCTGAGTTACATACTGAGTCCCCAAAAGGCTCTCAGTGGATTTCTCAGCTGAAACTCTGCAGACCAGAAGGGAATGATATGGTATATTCAAAAGGCTGAAGGAAAGGGGTTTTCAGCCTAGGATACTGTACCCTGTGAGAGTTAAAGGAATTTATCACCAAAAATCCAGCTCTACAAAAAATATTAAAGGATGTTCTATAAAGTACAACAAAACCTCACTTAAAAACAGACAAGAAATACAAAAAGTGGGGAGGAGGAGAACAGATGAAAATGCAGATGGTTAGAATGAGTGTAACACTAATCTGCTTTGAAATAAAAAAAAGGAATAAACAGAATTCTTAATGCTGACCTCGGTAACCTCAAAATACATCTCTAGGGAAAAAGCAAAAAAGGAAAAGGGAAATCGATCAAAACATAACTCCCTGGACCCACCTCAGAAGAGAGAGAGGGAGGCCGTGGTCCGGAACGACACGCAGAGGACACATTACACGACTACCACCCTGAACGTTAACCGACTGAGCTCACCAGGCAGATGACAGAGTGGCAGAAGGGATTAGAAAGCATAACCTGCAGTCAGTCGGGAAGCTCACGTTCTTTCAAAAGATAAACAAAGGCTCCAAATTAATGGTTGGAAGACAATCCTATAGTCAAATGGCAACCACGGGAAAGCAGGAACGACCACGCTTATGTCAGACTCCAGTTAAGAAGCATAACAAGACAGATGGACGCTATGTAATGATTACGGGGTCAATCCAGCAGGAAGACACAGCTCTTACTAGCATATGCACCAAGTGAGGGAGCATGAAAATACATTAATCAGTATTATTAGAACTGACGGGAGACATTGACAACCACACAATAATAGTGGGGGGCTTCAGCACCCCACTTACAACAACGGGCAGGTCAGTCAAGTAGAAAACCAGCAAGGAAGCAGCTGCTGTTAACGGCCGTCTGAACAGATAGGTCTAAGAGACATATACGGAGCGCTTCAGCCAGTGGCAAGAGATTGCACTTCCTTCTCGAGTGCACAGAATGTCCTCAAGGACAGAAAAAGCTGTTGCTAAGCCATTTAATTTTTGGCAGAAACAGTTGCAAAACGGTACTGTTTGAACTCTTTCAAAATCCAGGTCTGAGATTCTTGCACCTGATACCCTACTGAAGAGGTCACAATCCAAGGTGACAAAACACTGAAGTAGCGCAGCAGACACCAGCATGAGGATCAGTGCTGTGAGAGCTGGATGATGCAAAGATAAAGGCCGGAGAAGACTATAATAAATATGTCTAAGATAATCTGAATCACCATAGAAAAAATGGAAACCGGAAGAGCAGACTAACTCCTAGATGGAGTAACGTGGGAAGCCTGAGAGGCCTGCTGGGGCTGGCCCAGGACGCTGAGCCTCCGGCTTGCACGGTGCTGTGTCTTTGGTATAAATTCTCTGTTCTTCTCAGCCATACTCTGCAGTTAGCAGTGATGCCTTTACTCAAATAAGACTGGACGGTTGAGTTAAAAACTGAGTTTAGATTAAATTTGAATACGGTGATAAACCTTACTTTGAGAATCTTCAGACTTCCATGAGAAATTGCGAGATATATTTTCCAGACTATTTAGCTTCCTAAGGGCATGGCTGGCCGTCAGCTGAGTGGCAGGAAGCATAGGGCTTGGTTTGGGCCATTTTCTCTCGTGAGTTTAAATGCAGTTAATGCCCATTAAATAGATGTTGTCTAGCTGAATTTTGGGGAAATATTATTAAATAGCAAATACATTGGAAGTCATTCAGAAATCATGCTTCCAAAAGAAACATTTTATTAATGAACTTTCAAAAAACCCACAATAATTGTTATCAGAAC
Organism: Solenodon paradoxus; assembly: GCA_004363575.1. Taxonomy (NCBI): domain Eukaryota; kingdom Metazoa; phylum Chordata; class Mammalia; order Eulipotyphla; family Solenodontidae; genus Solenodon; species Solenodon paradoxus. The sequence goes on from RJWH01004654.1 coordinate 70,552, forward strand.
ATTTCTCTTTGTTTTTTATTCTCCTCAGAGTAGTGTCTTACCACGTTCATCCTACTTTTATTTTTCAGCCTGTTAAGGAGAATGGCGCACACTGAGTTTTTATATATTGCTGTTCAGTAAGAGATTTTCTCATTTTTTGAAGACGGAAACCCACATTCACTTGTGTTAACTTTTAAAACTTTCTTTTCTGGTTTTAGACCAACAGCAGCAGAACTGTTAAGGCACAAATTTTTCCAAAAAGCAAAGGTAAGACATTCTGTCCTTCAATTTTTATGTGTTTGCGTGATACTCTTCGGTTACCTGGATTAGGTTCAGTGTTCAAAAACTGCATTATCTTAAGATGATTGTTTTTGGAAGAATGATGACAGATCTGATCATTGCAGAGGACACTGTACACTTTGCTAATTAGGATCCATGTTTTAGAATTAGTAAAAGCATTTTTCATAAAAATTAATTTCAATGTCAGGTTAAACTTAGAACAGGAGCAATGAAGATTAGATTTTGCTGTTATAACAACCTCAGGGTTTCTGACTGAATCAGAAAATACCTGATTTCCCAACGACGCTGGCTAGGTGGTGCGTTACTGTCGTGGGAGCGTGGGGCCGCGTTGCCCTGTGCCGGGCCGTGTCTGCACCGTCTGGTCTGCTGGAGCTGTCTCGGTTCATAAAGGCCTGGTGGTCGTCTGCTGGGGGCTTCAGGGCATGAGAATGGGGGGTGGGAGGGGCTCCTCAACCTGTTCATGAAACAGTGATCAGGTTTCATTGTGGTGACCATTTCTCTGTCAGTTTTTTTGTTCAATAAAACTTTTTAAGAAGAAAGTGCTTGTTGTTTTTTTTTTATCTCCAGAATAAAGAATTTCTTCAAGAAAAAATACTACAGAGAGCACCAACCATTTCTGAAAGAGCTAAAAAGGTGAGTGGGGACTAACAGTCTTCCTGGGGAATTCCTAGAGTAGATTCACTTCTGCTTTTTGTTTTTTTTTCTTGAGAGGACAGGTGCAGGCAGAAGGGAAGGTGAGTGAGCAGCGGGCAGGCAGGAAGAGAGGAAAGGAGAAGCATCTTTACTTGTCCACATCGTTGTTCCCCCACAAAGCCAGGGCTTTCAGATGTCTGTGGACTATGCGCTTGAGAGGAGGCTGACTTAACTGCTCCTCTCGCGTCACACCTGCTTTTCTGCTTTGAAAGTGTATGTGAAGTCATACTTGCTAACACCATGAGTAGGATTTTCTTTCAGTCCTTTCTTTAGCATTATTTTATATATTCATTCGGTAAATATTGATGGTATATTATATGCCTAAATATCACTCAGCTGTCTTCTAGGATGTAAAGATATTTAGACAACCGATGAATTAATTCCAAACGATTAAATCATTGTTTACAATTTCCAGAGTGAGTTTTGGAGTTGGGTACCTTTCCAGAAATTGAGAGCACACTTTACACAAACTGGAGTGACTAATTAAAAAGCAGACAGTGCCACATATTGGTGAAGATTCGGGGAGTGGGAGCCCTCACGCGCCACAGAGAACAGTGTAAGCGGTGCAGCCGTCTTTGAAGGGAGCCCAGCAGCCTGGAAGACTGAGCCGTCGCCACATCACCCAGCCGTGCTCTTCTGGGTGCACCCGGGAGAATTGACAACACTCACACACAAAACTGTGCTGTGTCTGCATGTTCGCAGCATCGTAAAGACTGGAAACACCCTGGTGTCCTCCTGCGGGTGGCGGGCATGTAGAACGTGTCTGCAGCGGAGCGTTGCTCGGAGGCAGCCGGAGTGAAGTGTCAGTGCTGCTGCCACGCACGGAGCAAACCATGCTCGCTTCGCACAGGGGATCACGTGTTAGATGACGCCGTTTATTTGAAACTTCCAGGGTAGGCCGGTGTCCAGAAGAGTGGGCTAGTGGTTGGCTGGTCTGTAGGAAGATGTAGGAAATGGGTAGTGAGTGCTAATGAGTACAGAGTCCTGGGGGTGGGAGTGGGGGGGGTAAAAATGATTTAATTTTGGTCGTGGTGATGCTTTCACAACTCTGCACGTGCTCACCGATGGACTCTCATTGGATGGGCCATCGTGTGGAGTGTGGTCATGTCCGAAAACATTTAGAAACAGCACCATCACCAGCAAAACCCCTTGGAAATTGAAAACATTAGAGAAGACATTTTTAAATTCAATACAAAAATCGTAAGGTAAAGTTGAGGGACTTGCCCCGAAAATGGACTGAAAAGGCCAAGAAATAGAAAACAGGAGAGGTATGGTGAGAATATTAGAGGACCATGTAAGAAAGTTCAACGTTTGAGTGACCAAGAGTTCCAGAAAGGAGAACTGAATAACAGCAGAAGCCAGGAAGTTATTGGAGAAACAGTTCATGGATTTCCAGCCTGAGAGAGCTGAGGCACCAGCACGGTGGATGAAAGTGGAAGCACTGCCGCGCAGCCTGGGACAGCACGCAGAGTGCTGGGGCGAGCAGCAGGTGCGACAGCCTGCGGAGACAGGGAGGTGTCACAGACAGGGTCAGGGTCGGAGGACCTCAGTAGCACCTCAGGGCCGGACCTGAATGGAGCTAACCCAGACTTTATTTTAGCCAAACATTCTCTCAAGCGAAGTATAGGGAGGGAATGAGATAGGTTCAGAAAAGCATAGCTTTCATTAATGTGCCAAGCTAATAATGGGACAAGCACATAAACCTACATCAGAGACGTCATCGATTCGTGAAGCCAGGCCCCTAATGGGCAGTGGGAGAGTGGGGTTTGAGGTGTCAGTTCTGATGTGAAATCAGTGCCAGAGGAGCATTGCTGAGTGGCGATGAGGTGCCCTCAAGAAGAGATATCTGGTGTCTTAACTTCCTGAGTGTGCTGGGGGATTTGCAAAGCTGGGAGAGACTGTGGAGACGGATGGTGTTAGTGCCTAGAAATGAGGCCTTATTAACTCCAGGGTACAGAAGTTACTCTGAGAAGGAAAGCAGTTATGATCGACAATACATCTGAGCTGGATCATTTACAAAAATCAAGTTATGTAAAGACTGAGTAACCAGGATTAACAGTTCATCTTGAGAAAAGAGTAGAAAGTTGCTAAGTTCTCATCTGGCAAAGGGAGCAGTTCCATAGCTAATTGCTAAACCCAACAAATCAAGAGTAATAACACAGTAACCAGAGAGATGAGTGTAAATTCTGAAAGAACGAGACTGCTAAGATGTGTCTGGGGACGAGGAGGGACTTGGAGGGACTCGGGGCTGCTGTTTGAAGTGTGCAGCACAGCGCTCCCAGACTGCAGGCACAATTCTGCTTCCAAATTTGAAAACACCTTTCTTTTTTATTTTTAAATGTCTTGAAATGACATGAAATCAGTCAATTGTGAGGTGATTTCACGTAACTCGAGTATAGACGCACGGAGAGGAGCGGCTGTGAGTGAGGACGTGATGGAGATGGTGAACAGCTCGGGGGGCGGAGGTGGGCATTGTATGGGGCGCTTCCTAGCAGGGCCAGTGGTCACCTGCTTTCTGCGTGGAGTTCTCGAAGGAGAGGGAAATCGGCCTGAACTTTCTAAACAGTAAATATCCAACACTCCTGTCCCCCGTGTCCCCGCGGCAGGTTCGGAGAGTCCCAGGGTCCAGTGGCCGCCTTCATAAGACAGAAGATGGTGGCTGGGAGTGGAGTGACGATGAGTTTGATGAAGAAAGCGAGGAGGGGAAAGCTGCCATCTCACAGCTCAGGGTAAGTTTTGGTAGACATGCCCTTCAGCTGCAGTTCTTTTTGTCTGAGTCCTCTGGTAATGCTGTCTTCTGGGTTCTGTTCAGCTTACCCAGCTGCAATATATACTGGTACTAGTGACAGAATTTCCTCAAACAGCTTACTAGCAATGGGAACCTAAATAACTTCATGGAAAAGTGCATTGGCACATCTCTTTGAATATGAGAATATTTAAATGACCCAAATCTAGAAATGAAAACTACAGTGTCTGAGATGAAAATATGTCAGGTAGGATTAATGGCTGATTAGACGCTGCAGAAGAAAAGATTAGTGCACGTCAAGGCCTAGTAATAGAAGCTTTATCTCTGAAGTCTGCTAATGTTGCTCACCTATTGTTAAGTCCTGGCTATGTGTGTGTGTGTGTGTGTGTGCACGTGTGTCTGCGTGAGCTTTTACTAGAAGCAGTGAAGACAGGCGTCCTGCTTTGGTTTGTGTCGTCACTCTTGCCTAAAGTTAATGCCTCGAGTTGGCTGTTAAGACTTATCCACAAGAATAGAATGTATGTGAGAAATATTAGCATTTGAGGGTCGTCAAAGCCCCAGGTGCTCACAAGTTGTGTGGGAAGCGTAGCGGGTGGGCGGGCGGTGTATCTGCCTCCTTCGGGGATCTGCTCTGTGCAGACACCCACAACTCTTGTTGATCAGCATTGAGAATTTGTCGATCTTATTCATCAAATGAGGTCTTTGAATCTAGACCTTTTGCAGAGCTAAGTTTAAGAGTAGCTAATAAAAACTGGCAAAAATTTATTAAGCTCTAACTTTGGAAAAGCTCTTCAAAAGGTAGCAAATATCATGATTCATTCATACGTGATTGAGTTTGTTTCTTTGCAAGTCAAGTCCATGGCATCCTTTCTTCCGAGTGCCCTGTGTCCCCATGAGTCCCCTCTGGATTGATGTTCTCTCGCGCTGTGCGTGAGTGACGGAGGAGGCTGGAGCTATGTGAACCTTGTAGAGTGATGACGCTTTTCTTCCTCGCATTAGCTAATAATATTTGCAAAGATAATTCCAGCTTTTCAGGATCTGAATATTATTTCCTACCTGTCTGTAAGAGAAATTTGGTAGTTAAAATTTGGCAGTTCAAAAATATTTATCAGCTTTTTTTAATAACCTTATATACTGGTATCTCAAGAGCATAGAAAATTATACACTTTGTTCACAGATGATCTCTGTATTTTTCATGTTGCTCTTGTAACCACTTTTCACAGCATGAGTGGTTTTTTTAGAAAGAGACCTTTTAAAAATTAAGTTGAATTACATTGGAAGAATATACCATGATCAGGCAGGGTGGTGTGCGAGAGTGGCTTAATATTGGGAAGTCTTGTCATATGAATTGGTCTAGGGAGAAAGAGCGTATACTTAATCATTCTGAAAGATTCTTGGGTAGAATTCAGCACATATTCATGACAAGGGTTCTTGTGTAGATCAGATAACCGTATTTATTTTCCTCTGCTGCCCATCTTCTTTGAGCAGTTTTTCAGTGTGGGTCTGCTGATGATTTAAAGCTTTAAGGTTTTACATCTGAAAGTGTTTCTGTTTCACCTTTGTTTTGAAAGATATGTTTGCCGAGTGTAGAATTCTAGATGGAGACAGGTTTTCTTTACTGTTTGAAGCTGTCAGGCACTTGGGCGTGTCACTGTGTCCTTTGCCGTTCATGCTGACGCTCCTGTATGTGGGCTCGTTGAGCTGCCTAGAGCCGTAGGTTCATAGGTTTTCATTGCATTTGAGAATTTTTAACCTTTCTGTTTTCAGGTATTTTTTTCTGTCCTCCCACGTGGAGACCCCAGTAACAGTATATAGGGTTTCTCAAAGTTGTCTCACTGCTTGCTGCTCTCTGTTCTTCTCAGTTTCATCGTGCAGTTTCTGTTGCTGGCCTTTGAGTTTGGGTCGTTTCTCTTGTGGTGTCTGCTGTTTCTAGTCTGCCCGACCTGTTTTTCATCACAGACATTGTCACGTGCTGTAAGTTTGATTTGGTGTTTTCAAGTTTATTTGTTAATTTTACGTCTTCCATAGCTACTTAGCTTTTTAAAAATTTGTAGTGTGGTTATAATAATCTAGTGACCCTCTCGCTGATTCTACATCCTTGTCAGTTCTGGGGCAGTTCGTTTGATTATTCTTTTCGCTCTGGCTTGAAGACTGTTTTCTTGAGTTGAAGAACTAGAAGTTAGAGTCTGGGAAACCAGGCAGATAAAGTGAACAGGTGAGGTGGATGCCAAGAGGACAGAACTGCAGAGAGAGGCGGCCTGACACCCGCAGGGCCCGGCCCGTCGTGCGCGCCGAGCAGACTGCTGCTCAGTTTCTCCGGCGAAGTCACGGAGCCAGGAGCCGGGCCAGCGCGCAGTCAGGACAGCACCAGTTCCACGGCCAGGCGAGGGAAACTTGTCCTCCGGGCGCTGGGTTCAGTCCCTGAAGGTCTTCTCACTTGTGTTTGGAGTAGATAACCCTGGACAGAGCTCCGCTGCAGACCCAGCTGAGAACTTGTGAAAGCAGGACCCGAAAGCTAATCCGCTCCTCTCAGTCACTGTTCTGGAACAATGCTCCAGGTGATGAGAGAAGTGCAAAATGGTCAGCGTGCAGCCAGGTAGTAGAATTCGCAGCTGGCAGCCAGGCAGAGATTGCTGGGCATAGATAGCAGTGACCATGAGCACGCCTTCTGCCCAGGTCCAGGTCTCTGATGTCGTTCCCTAATAAGAGAAAAAGGGCTTCTTAGAAAGTGGCTGATTCCAGGGTTCATACGGGGAAAACACAAGACGAATCTTGAATATCTTTGTCGGGGAGAAAAAAGATTTTTTTTAAAAGGAAATTTGTGGGAAATGAGAGAAGGAAGAAGCATCTTTATTACTTATTAATTTGAATTTTCACCCCGGCCCTGGTCATGAGCCTGGGTCCTTGGGCCTTACCTGTACGGCCGCCGCCTGAGCCACCAGGGTGTGCCTCCCCAAAGGAGTTTTCTATTAAATCCATCGTAACACGGGCCACGTTGAAGTTGCCCGCATTGGGCACATGAGGGGAACACCCACCAGAGTCGCTAAGAGCAATCCAGTCCCCACTGCAGGGTCCACGTTCTGTGGCGTCAGTTACCCGTGGCCTGAAAATCTTCTGCGGAGGACACGTCTGCATGCCTTTCGGTGTGTCGTCGTCGTTCCGCTATCTCCATTGTCACTGATGTTTCTCCCCTGCCGGATTTAGAGGTCAGCTTCTTGGGAGGCGCGTGTCCGGAAAGCATGCTGGACGTGGGCTCAGTGCCGTCTGCAGCTTCAGGCATCCGCTGCGTCTCCCTGCATATGCTGCACGAGGGGAGCTACTGTACAAATCACTTAAAAGAGTAGGTCTCGGGGTTCAAAGTAGTCGTGAATGGACACGTCAGTGGGTCGGCGGGTGGGGCGGGCTTCTTTGTGACCTGCACTGACCGGTAAAGGGAGGGGCGTCGGAGGTGAAAGCCATCGTTTTGTGGCCATCAGATGTAGATGAGGTCAGGCAGGGATCATCAAGTTGCGGAACAGAGGGGCAGGTTCTGATGAGGGAGGGTGTTTGCGGGGCCCGGGCTCCTCACGGCTTGCTCGCCGGGTGCAGAGAAGATACAGATGCTGTACGGCAGGGAAGTCAGAAGAGGCCCCACTGAGTGACTGCATTAACCTCACCAGCGAGGAGCATGTGGACCGGGGGTTCCCCAGGATATGATACCGTGGGAAGGACATGTCACTCGGTAGAAGTCCAACTGGGAATTCGTGTATAGTCCCAAGGGAGCACCACACAACCTGCCCACCAGGAGCGTTCTGTTAAAATGGAGCGGAGGGCGGACTGCGCTCTTCACAAGTGCTGGCGTCCAGATGTAGGCATGTAAGGAGCGTGGCCACTGGCCGCCACACACACTGGAGGAAAACAGGTTTTAAAGGACAGTGCGGCGTCCCTTGGCAACGCTGGATTATGGACAGTAAGTTAGATTGAAAAAGGTCCTGGATCCTTGCACCTCCTGGGGTTGGTGGCCGCAGGGAGCGAGACAGTTCCCCGCCCCAGGACGCGCACGGGACGGGGCGGATGGCTCCCTGTGCACAGGGCGGCGCGGCTGGCGAGCATGCGTGTGGCTAGACAGTCGGCGCCTCCGTAGTAACGAGGAACAGCGTTTACGGCCGAGTCTGGTGGCGGACATGAAGACGTTCTCTGGATTGTTCCTGTTCGGGCAGTTTCTCTGTAGGGCTGAGACCGCTCCAGACACGAAACGTTTTTAAAGGCTGGGCTGGTCACAGACTTGCTGAGATGCAGTTGCAGAAAATCCTTAATTTTGATTCTCGTAATAAAATGATGAACATTTAAAAAATCTGAGTTGATACCTTTCAGGTAGTCTGCATGCACACTTGGTGGGATTGGCCACACACTTGGATTTGTCCAGAGAAACATTAAGGGTTTGGTTTTTGGCTTTTTGGTTTTTAAATATTCTCAAGTGCCTGTGTCAAGAATTACCATCAACTGTTGTTAATCACTGAAGAGATGTAGCTTACTTTTCATGGGACAGTTTAGAGCTGATTTTCACTTTGACTCAGGAGTGTTCTCCATCCACGTTCATGATCGCATCGGCCGCTTTGCAAATGCGCTGATCGATGACTTGTCGGCTTGCACTTGGTCTAGGACATTACGCGCATTATGTGTTCGCGATTAATAGGAAAAATTGCACTTTGAAGACTGTGGCCTCCCTGCAGCCTGAGGACACAGGTGTCCCATCACATCATGTTTGCTTATCAGCTTCCGAGTTGTGAATTCCTAAACAGCCTAAGTTCCCTGCACACAGGAATGTCGTGACTGTTTTCTCCCCCAGGAAAGTTGACTGGGGTAAGTGGGCAGCTCCTGAGTGTCAGAAGGACGTGGCTTGACTCGTATTTCAGCTTTCCGTCAAGTGTGTGACTGACCGGCTGCACATAACCTGAGCTTTGATTTAATGAGCCTTTTTCTTTTTCTCTTTCGCATCTTTTAGTCTCCCCGAGTGAAAGAATCCCTATCAAATTCGGAGGTAAGTAGTGCTCCCTGAACACGTGCTTCTGTGGGGGTGGTTTTGTGTTTTCCTGAGTGGAGTGAGAATGTCTGCGGGTCCGATGTCGGCAGATGGGCATGGCCTCGGAACGCGCATGGACTTTGCCGTAAAGGGTGCCGTTAGCCTCGGGGTCCGATGGCTTCCGTGTCACTTGCTGTCTGAATCAGCACTTGACGTGGGCTCCTTGCAGTGGAAAGGAAAGGCCTCTGTGTGAATCCCTGCAGGCATTATCCTAGCCACCTTTCCTCTTAGGAAGTGTTTTCTCAGCCTGCCCCTTTCCGAGTGCTGCTGCTGTCTGCAGCCACTGCCGGCTGGGACAGGGGCCCTGACGCAGCAGAACCCGCGTCGTGCTCGCTGCCTGAAGGCTTGTCTTCTCTGTCCGCCAGCATCTGCACCGCAGCTCAGGGCTGGGTCTACGGACACACGTCTCTTGCTCTTCGGCTGATTTGCTGTGACTTGGGGGAGGGGGGAGTTTTCTTCGGTGCTGTTTTTATTGAGGTGACTTTAATTCACAGAGTAATAGGTTTGGATGTGCAGGTTCACTGCACACAGTGGTGACCCCACACCCACCATCCCCGATGGTTCCACACTGTCCGCTGGACCCTCTGCCTTGGCTCCCGCCCCCCAGCTGTAGTGTTTCCACTTCATTTGCATACCTAGTGCACAGAGTGTGCACAGTCGTGACGGGTGTGGGCAAGAGCGGCGTTGCAGACTGTCCAGCTCGTGAGTGGGCCGGGCGGCACCTGACACTGAGCTGCGCGCCGCCGCGGCCTCCCTTCTCCTTGGTGCGGGACAGTCGTTGGTCCTGCCCCTGGCAGCCTCCCGAGTGGAAGAGCTGCTCTCGGGTAGCCCACATGCCAGGCTCCTGCCTCCATGGCTTGCGGCCCTGAGTAAAGACGGGCAGCGCTTAGACCCCGCTGGCCAGAGGTGGACAGGACGTGTGCAAGCAGTCGCTTCATTCTCGAACCTGCCGAGAATGAAAGGCTGTTACTCCTGTTTCCCCGTCCTGACTGGCTCTTTCGCAGAAGTTGAGAAGGCGTTTTTCAGATTATCCCGTTTTCTCTCGTGGCCTCCTCCTCGCTCCTTCGCCAAAAGAGTGTCTCTAGATGAGCGCTCGCAGGCTCAGTCTCATGCTCCTTGCTTGGTGCTGCTGTTAAACTCCTGGGAATCACGTGTGGGGTGAAATCTGCCAGCCTCGCCCCTCGCTGCACGCGGCTCACCGGCAGGGCTTCAGAATTCTTTGCGCAGCTCTGGCATTCTGTCCGGAACAGGCTCCCCACTTGCCCCGGCACCAGCCCCGTACCCCGTCCGGCTTTCTCTCTCTGACCTGACTGCCGTGCCGCTTCGTGTAAGCGAGGTCACAGAGTCCTTGTCTTCCGTGACCGCGCGTGTGTTTATCGCAGTGTCCTCAGAGTTTATGCATGTCGTCACGTGCATCAGAATTTCCTTTCAGGAGCTGAGTAACACTCACTGTGGGCGCGTGGGCGCACCTCGTGGCGGCCAGCTCGGCTGCCAGCGGACACGGACTGCTTCCTCCAGGCGCCCGTCAGCGGTGCCGCTCTGAGCCGGCCGCCTGGAGCCGTTGGAGCCCCTCCCTTCACTCTTCGGTGTCTGTACCCGCGAGGGGATCGCTGGACTCGATGGTCACTCTGTTTGCCGCCCTCTGAGGAGCACCGTGCTGTTTGCACAGTGACGCACTGAGGCACATGCTCGTGCGACCCGCAGGGTGCAGGACCCCGCAGCACGTCCTCGTCAGCTCTCTCGTGCGCCCTTGCGCCTCGCTTGCGCTTAGACTCATGGCGTGTAATTTAGAAGCATCTGACTTTGAAATAGTCCTAATAATGAACATTTTCAAAACGAACATTCAAGTCCTGTTTTCCTATCAAAATTAAAACCAGTGAGTGACTTAGATTTCCACCAGGCGAAGCTAGAGAGACACAGTCCAGGCTCCTTGCATTTCTTACGTAGCATCAACCACTGCAGCCCTCCCGTCGCCAAGCACAGGGTTTTCTGTGAAATTCAGTTTTGACTCTTGGCGTTAGTTTTTTTCACTCAGTTGTAACTTTGCGTAGTTAACTGATTTTCTTTCAACATCAGCCTATTTCCCCACGTTACAGGATATACCTCGTGTCTAAGTGCTTACAAAGCCTCCCATCTGATTGGGAAAGTATTTCGGCTGTGGGAAGAAATCAGTGGTGACTATTTTTCTTTTTAAGTAGTAATGGAAGGTCCACTGATAACAGAAAAATAGAGCTTCTAGAAGTTTGTTTTAGTACTTAAATCTGTATTCTGATAGGGTAGACGTAGTTAAAAGTAAATATTAAAAACACGGTGAACTGCTGTTCTACAGAAGAAGAAAGTGAGCTGCTTGTATGTGCTGGAGCATGACTGAACCTCAAAACCTGCACTTAGTGAAAGAAGCCAGGAACAAACCGCGCAGCTTGTGACTTGATTTATGTGACGCGTTCACAGGCCAAGTTGATAGAGAAGCAGGGTGCGCTGGGCAGGCGCGGGCTCCGTGCACACACGTCTGACTGTCAGCCGTCCACCTGGCGACCTCGAGCGGGTGGTCCCGGGGTATGTGCAGGGCGTGCCGGAGGCGCTGTGTGCTGCAGGGTTGAGGCGCGCCAGTGCCACGAAGCCACCGCTTGTCGCCCCAGCTCTGCTCGGTGGGCAGGCCGCGCCCACCCGCTCAGGCCGCTGTGCACTCTTTCCTTGCAGCTCTTTCCGACAGCTGACCCCGTGGGGACTCTACTCCAAGTTCCAGAGCAGATTTCTGCTCATCTACCTCAGCCAGCTGGGCAGACGCCTGCGCAGCCGACGCAAGTCTCCCTCCCCACGCCCGCGCAGCCGGCGAGAGCAGCCCAGGTACGGGGGGCAAGCCAGGGCAGGCAGCCCTGTGCGTGGATGGGGGCAGAGGCTGCTGTGAACCCAGCCTAGGCAACAGGCTTGGGGCCTCGGTAGGTTTTGAGATAAGCTGGGAATCTGTTGTCACAGTTTGAAGTGTGTGCGGGTGAGATAATCTTAAAGACACACAGATTTTTAAGCAACCAAGTAAAGTTGACCAGGGATACATTTCCAGTCATCAGAAAACATTTTAGCTCATTTCTGCTCCAATTTTTAATAGACCATCTAACACCGAACGCAGCTGGCGGAGCTGATCCTGCGTCCAGGAAAACTGACCGCGGTTCTGGCTTCTGCTTCCGCTGCCTGTTAGCGCTCTCCAGCCCTTGGCTCCCCGTATTACTCATTTCGGGGTTCCATGAGGGTGGTTTTGTGCAGATGTGTGCGGTTTGTGAGTCCGCTCTGTCAGGTGCATGCAGACTTCCCGGGACCACAGGTCCCCAACACTCTGAGGGAGCGAGAGCCACATGGTTCTTCCATCCCCCAGACGCGGCCTCGCGGCCCTGGTCCAAGTGAGAGCGTCAGAGTCTGTCCATCTAGCCAATTATTCCCCAACATTTTGGGTGGGAAGAAATGCAAGAGAAGTTCTGAGTTTTCTTCTGCCCCCACTGGGTTCTCTCGGTTCTGCCTTGGGGAGACGACTCTGACTCCACCAGACCCCTTCACGGCCCGCGCTCCATTCTGACCCCCAGAGGGTAGGACAGCCGGGCCTTCGAGCGATGACGGAAGATCGGGTTCATGTCCTGGACAGCCTGAACAGTGTCTGCCCTCCAGGAGGTGGGGTCGCTGCAGCGTTCCCAGGGAGTGTTCGTCCAGCCATAACAGCCTGGCACCTCCAGGCGGGGCGGATCCTGGGGGCAATCAGATTAGAGCCTGCCCTGGTGACATGCTGACAGGTTGTAGATTGTTCTCCTTGGAGAACAGGAGTCTGAGAAGACAGATTTCAAGGTGGTGGTGGATGGAGTTTGGCTGGGTGTTACCTAGTTGTGTTCAACTCCCTCTGATGCCTGGCTCATGTCCTCCCACGGCAGGGAAGCCTCGGGACGGAGAAGACGACATTCTCTGCCGCGTGCACGCTCCCTGCAGATAGATGCCCATCGGTCACCTCCGTGCCCTGTGGCCCCAACAATGACTTTGTGCCTTTCACTGCTTTTTAGGCTCTGTCTTCAGGAGCAGCCTCTCAGGAGACCAAGGTCCCTATCAGTCTAGTGCTCAGATTAAGGTAGGTGGACGTCTGTTTGCTGAACACTCGGAATCTGCCGTTTTCTCTTTGAAAGTTACTCCTTTTTCTAGCCGTCTGGGTCTGAGGGCAGCCAGGTAGAGTGTGTCCTCCTGCATAAGCGCTGGCCATGTGCCAGGTCGTTGTTTCCCTCGGGAGCAAAAGCAACGGCGGCGACCTGGATGTCAGCAGACGCTGCAGCTCACGCACGCGTTGTGCTCATCGCTCTCTGCCACAGGGACGCTGGTGCCGCGGCCGGGTGGCCGGCTTGGGTGGGCGCGTCTGTGATCGAGAACAGCCCCGGGAGCAGCACTGCTGACTCCTGGAGAGGAGTCTGATGGTGACCACGTGCAGCGCAGGGACTCGACCGTAGCTCACAGAGGGCCATGCGTGGGGCGCTTTTTGGCCACGGGAGCCTGCAGGCCTCTTCTCCAGCGATGGAAGCGGCATCCCCAGGTGTCATGGTGGTTGCTTCTGTGTCAACCTGTGCCCCTGAGGGCGCTTGTTAGCGGGCCTACAGGGGCCCTGATGTGCCCGCCAGCGCTCCTGGTCAGGCTGCGTTCTCACCCTCCGCTGCAGGGCGTTAGCGGAATAGCTGTCACTGCTTTATTGCCCTGACTTGCGCTCTTTTTGCTTGTCCATGTGTCTGGGGGCTGGGGGCAGAGTTGAACGCATCCCTTGAGATGGTTCGGGCCTCTAACCTTTAAAAAGAGCTCCATTCGGCCACTCTGGACTCATTTCTCCTTCCGCGTGAATCCCGGTCTTCGCATGAAGATAGGAATAGAGACGGGCGCAGCCAGACCCGCTCGGGAGCATCGCGGTTTCACCGCTGCCGCGCTGCAACGAGCCGTAGACGTGAAGAAGCCCTTCGGTTGCCTTTCTTTATGGACGCTTGCTCAGCACACCTGCTCTCACGCAGACCGCTCTGCTGTAACAGGGTGTCTGGGTGTGTCAGGGGCCCTGTCCTGTTTTAACTGCACGCAGAGGCCGCCGCTGCTGTGGCCCTCGCGGCCCGGGCAGCCGAGACGCTGGCGTGCAGACCACGTGCAGCCGCGCACCTGGGTTCCAGACCTCGTGGACGGCCGGAAGTGAGCAGCTAAATAAATGAAGCTGCTCCCTGCTCTTCTCCTCCCTTCCTCGCTTTAAGAAAGGGGTATCACTGGTTTCTTAAAAGTTTTTCTTTGAAGTCTTACGCCAGTTAGTAGACGGCACGAAAAGTCCACTTGACGTGTGTTCAGGGAGGTGGGGAGGATGCGTGTCAGTGATGAGGCTGGTGTTTCAAGAAGGTGCTTTTTTAATGGACTGTGTTCAAACCTACTCACTGAAGGGGAAGCCAGGTCCCTGCTCTCACTGCTGAAGATGCTGTTACGTGTCTCGAGACAGTGCGTGACGGTCCCTTCACCACAGGGTGTGTGAGGACGTGCTAGTGGCCGGGCTGCCAGTGAGTCGCTGGAGTGACGCGGGACGCCCCACCCCGATTCCGTCCAGCAGGCTGCACAGCTGTGTCGTAAGCAGACTGTGGGGTTCTCAGCTCTTGACGAAGGGTCCCAGGGAAAGAAAATCAAGTGCCGCCCTTGATGCCAAGTCTGGGCTCGAGGCTCATCGGTGTTATACGTGAACACGGCTGACTTTCCAGGCAGCACGCACGGACGTGTAAACCACGCGCAGAGAAGGCGGCTCAGGGAGCAACTCTGCGGCACATGAGCCGGAGGCGGTGGCAACAGTGGAGCAGAATCTCAGTAACGGCCTCGAGCACACGACTTGTCAGCCGGGCCAAGCGCTCTGCGTTACTCACATGAAAGGGTTTTGGGTCCTCAGTGATCAGGCCTCTCTGTCTCCAGACATGATGTTCTAACCCTCCCCTTCTAGCAGGACCTCCAGGGGCCTGGTTCATCTCAGCACGTGGTTCGGGGAGCAAGACTGGGTCTCTGGCCCTCGCCGGCCACCTTTGGCTCTGGTGCCATGTACTAACTGCTGCCCAGGTGGGCCCAGCTCCCTCCCTGTCATCTTAGCGTCTTTCCTCATCATCCGTGTTTTCTTCATCCTCCCCTTCTGGGTTTCCTGTGGAAAGTGGTGGGGGCATCGGGTATTTCATTCTGGATTCTCCAACCATCCCCAGTCGTGGCCATGGGGACACGGAGGGAATGCGGATCGGGGTGGAAAGGCCGTCCTGTGTCACGCAGATTTTCCTCTTGGTTTTACGTGATCCTCTTCGTGACAGTAGAGATGAAGAGGGGCTTACAGCGGAGCCACCTCACAGGTCGAGATTTAATGCTCATCCATGAAGGACCTAGTTTTAAAGGCTGTGGAGACAGCTGGCTGAGGACTCTGAGTTTTCTGTTCTGAGCGTCGCAGTGTGACCGCACTAGGACAGGTCATTTGGTCAGTGGGACTAGCACAGTTTGCTTCCTGACGGTTGGCAGAATCTATATGCATAAGTGCGAAAACTGATTTTGTACGTTCTGTTTTCTTTCACAGGAATTCAAAAAAAGAACTAAACGATATTCGATTTGAATTCACTCCTGGGAGAGGTGAGCCACCAAAAATACGGAAAACAGCATCTTCCCATGTGTCGCTTAATGAATGAGTTGCTTTGTAATGTCTTTGTCCTGTCGATAGGTTCATTTTCAAAGGATGACAAATTTTCCTGGTTTAAAGGCTGCGGGGCAGTACTTCGATAAAATGAAAAGTTTATTTACTACTAACCTAGTTGAGAAAACCCAGTATAATGCAACAGTAATGAATGTAGTTCTAATTTATTATTTACTGTGGACCAGGCATGGTGCTAAGCACCATCTCATTAAATTCTCAAAACAGGCAGATGCTGCTAGAGTACCGTTTGGGTTAGTCGCCTCTGGAGGCAACGCTGCAGGCCACACACCCCTGGGTTTGAGTTCTGGGTCTGGAGGCGACAACTAAATAAATAAAATACTCCCTCCTCTCTTCCTGCCTGCCTACTCACCTTCATTCCTGCTGCACCTTTCCTTTAAAAATAGAAGTTTTCGAACAGGCTCCCAAGGAAAGATTCCTGCCCCTTGAGTGGATGATGACTCAAAGCTGAGAGAGGAAGAGATCAGCTGGCAGGGATTCAAGCCCAGGGCTTGGAGAGTGCAGTCTTGACCTTGAACTTCTCCCTGGGACAAAACTCGTTTTCTTTCTTACCTTTGTTACTCAGGGTTGGATTAGGGCTGAGACTGCTGGTGTGTGTGTCACATGCAGCCCGAGGGCCCAGGGTCGAGGCCAGGGGCCGGGTGAGAGCCAGAGTGGGTTTGGGACGTGATGGGGACAAGTGACGCGCCCCATGCTGTGCTGGTCTCCCTGCCGTGGAGGGTGCTGGGATGGAGGGGTCATTGCGTGCTTTTGAAGACAGGTAGGGGCACATTTTAGAGAACTCGCTCAGACCGTCATGGCTCCCCAAGGCCGGGGCTGCCCTCAGCGAGGAATTTCTCTGCGACTTCATGTCGGGGCTCCTCTGACAACCCCTATCTGATGATGACGCCATTCATTGGAAATTTGTCTTTTCATTGAGCGGCTGTTCGCCATCTGATTGATCTAGCTTCTGCCTTTCCTCAGACCTGGGAGATAATCCCAGCGTGTGGAAGAGACCCCACTGCCTTCTCGGGTCTGCGGACTTCACAGCTCATTTGGGTCGGGCAGTGCCAACAAGGTGCAGGCTCTGAGGGTCAGCAACGACCAGCGTGCAAGAGAAATGGGGTGCCTTCTTCTTTGTCCCTGCAGATACGGCGGAGGGCGTCTCTCAAGAGCTCATTTCTGCCGGCCTGGTCGATGGCAGGGATCTGGTGATAGGTAAGGACTGTGTGCTCTGCCCTTTGGCCCCGTCTAAGCCCCTGACCCCTGGAAAAGCAGGTTTGGGTCCGCTGAGTACCTCTGATGCTCCTTGGATTGGTTCTTGGCTTTGCTGAAACAACAGGTAGTGGAGACAGTTCTTAGGAAAAAGAAAACCTCACTCTGATTTGCTTTGTGAACTCTGATGCCGGGGAGGGAAAGTGCGCCCAGCCTCTGCAGGCCCCGGTAAACGTGATAACAGAAGACTGAAGTTCAAGTACACTTGGCCAGAGCCAGCCCATGTTGGAGGGGGAGGTCTACCCGCCGGAAGCTCAGCGGAGGGCAAAATTCCTTAGAGAGTTAGCCTGGAGAGAGCAGGAAGGAAAGGCTCGGCGGGGCACAGGCTCTTACACAGGAGGAGAGCGGTGTCGGGGCAGGTCGGCGGCTTCCCGTTGGGCGCGTGCGAAGTAGTGTGGGTTCTGAGGTCTCGTGTTCACCAGCCTCAGCTCCCAGGCAGAGCAGAGAAGGCCGTAGTCAGACCCCCAGCCTGCAGCCCCCGACCACGAGCAGGCAGTCCTGCCTCTTCCACCTGCGAGTCTTTCTGGGTGACGCAGCGTCTTACAGCTCATTCGATAATGAGTCGTGGTCACTTGTGCTTTTTAAAGGTGAGTCTGTAAGGTACCTGCCTTTGGGGAGCGTTTGTCTTTCTGCTCCACTGTGATCGTGCGCAGAAGATCACCTTTGAGGTTTTTACGATGTAGCTGAAAGGGGGTTGGCTCAGCTTCTCATGACACCTCTGTCTGTTTGATTGCAGTGGCAGCTAATCTGCAGAAAATTGTGGAAGAGCCTCAGTCGAATCGATCTGTCACTTTCAAATTGGTATTTATCCCTCCTCCTCCTCATTCAGCCACCTTACCTTTCACACACCAGCAACTTCTGCAGACCATAGTCCCTGAGCGAGGAGAGGACTTTAGAGTACGGTGGCTTGTGATCACAAGCCCTCGGGGCCCTGGGCTGATGTCCCCCTTTGAGTGGCCTCATTCACTTCTCCTTCCATGAAGCCTCAGTCCCTTGACTGTTCTCAAGAGATTGTCAACCAGTCTGACTCCAGCTTTGTCCCCATCGCCTTCCCTCCCAAGCACCCAAGTCAGTTTTAATTGCTATCTCATGCTCTTTGGTCCTTAGGCCTCCGGTGTTGAAGGCTCAGACATCCCTGACGACGGGAAACTCATAGGGTTTGCCCAGCTCAGCATCAGCTAAGCCACAGCCCGGGAAGAGGCGGCCACGGGCCCCCCATGCGCATCTGTCGCTTCGTTGACCTCAGCCCACTGCTGCCAAAGAGCCCAGCAGCCGCCTTCCACCAGGAGCCTTTAGGGTCTTTCCCGACGTTCTCTCTGCCGTCAGCCCCCTTCTCCCCAGGGAAAGTGGAGTCGGACCACCAGTGGCCACCATCCCCAAAGAAGCTCCGTTGTAAACTCACCGCACCGACCCTCCCTCTTCCCTCCGCCTGGAAGCGCCGTGGACCTCAGAGCCCGGAGTGACCAGCCAGCTGGTTCTGCCTTACCCGTGATGGCGCCTGGGCGGGCGAGTGGCAGCGCTGGGCCCTCCTCGTCCTCCTGTCCCTCCGCTGCCGAACACGGGCATCCTGGGGTCTCCACCACTGAAGTAGCAGTTACTCCTTGATTGTTCAGCCAGAGCCCAGAGAATAATTTAGCGGTTTTTGGTTTTTGTTTTTTAATTAAAATTTTTGTTGTGGCCTCTTGTGAATTCTAATGCCCTTTGTTAGAAAAAAGCACAGCTTCAGGCAGAGGCAGCCTCACTGCGCTCTGCGACCTGTTGATGGTTGACCTCCAGCCGTCGCGCCCTTCAGGGCGCAAGGGCGGACCGTTTAGAGAGAACTGAGTGCCGGCTGCTACCTGACTTTCCACCGGTGGTTTTTGAACAGAAGTATTTATTTTCAACTATTGCAAGATCCAGCTGAAAAAAACTGCTCCGCTCGTCCCATGAAAATCAGCTCGCCGGCCCCATGGGGCCGAGACTTCTGCAGCAATAAAGGGCCGCGCCCGCAGAGGGGCCGCCCTCGGCGCCCCGGCCTGCCCACCTCTCGTGCCGTGACCCCCAGGTTTATGAGCAGACAGTGTTCCTTTGATTTTTACAGAAATAATATAAATTATTCTTTAGGTTTGAAACAGCGCTCACAATGCAACGTGAACCATCAGAGGGTAGTTTTTTCCTGCCCGCTGGTTCACTGCCTTTGTCTGACTGCAGAACCCTCACGGGCTGTCTCATGAAGGGATAGCCAGCCCGGCCTTAAGTGGAGACACAAAGATGGGCTTTGGCCTGTAGAAAGGGGACGGCTGTCTCTTCAGAGCGTGTCTTTCAGCGACGACAGGACTGCTTCTCCTGGTTTTTTCTTGGAGCATCTCTCAGAGCATTCAGTACAGCTGACTGACTGGCCACGGTTTCCTCGCGACCTGGAGTTCGGTTGGGACTTTGCTTACCTGGCTTGGACGCAGAGGCACGTTGAGAAAGAAACAGATGTTAGGAAGACGGGAGGGGTTTGGGATGTGAATCAGGAGGAATACGGGTGAGCGGCTCAGACACCGAAGTCCAAGGTCCTGGCAGGATTGATGAAGGGGGCTGAGCCTGGAGAGAAGAAGACTGATCTGCTTGCTGGAAATAGACAGCTTTTCTTGGAGAAGGTTGGGGGTGAGGTAGTGAGGACCGTGACGTGGGAATAAAGTGTGAAAAAGACCGTGTCGTTCAGGCACCAGATGAGCAGCGTCCCTGGTTCAGACAGGCCGTCGAAGCCACGGCTTTATGTGCATGGGGCTGGCACCACTGCCCTCGCTTTGTGTTTGGAGGGGCCCGGCGTCCAGACAGGTGCGCCACGGCCATCCCCTCTCTGTCTTCTCCAGCCACCTTGCCTTGGGACAGCAGTGGGGCAGGCGTGACGGCAGAAGCGGGCTGGGCCTGTTTCCCCGCTGGGAGCAGGAGTCAGGCACCAGCCTCGGCCATGTGCTCTCCTCCAGTGTGCTGTGTGCTGACAAGTGACGGACAACCCAGGTAGGGCAGCAGGTGACCTGGGGAGCGACCTGGCTCCTTTCCAGGAGTGGCGGTTCGGGGGACACCTCTGTCTCCCCAGGTCCTTGGGCAGGGCCAGGCTTCATACGTGTGCCAGTGCTGTTGTGAAATGTACGGTCTTTCTCCGTGACTGATGGGTGTGTTTGGGTTTTGCTTCAGTTTTGAACCGAATCCTAGAGCCGCTGAGCGAGTCTGCTCTGGAGGCTGGGAGGGTGGCGCATCCGCCGTGGAGGTCGCCCCTTCTGGCGTGTGCCGCAGTGTGGAAGATAATAAAAATCTGGCCCCCTTTTTTTTTGGATTTTGTAATTTGCTGCATGTGTCCCTCCTTTTTAATCAATAAAGAGTAAATTGTCTGGTGGTTGTGTGCGGCTCTTTACTTGTGGGGCGTCAGGCTGCAGTGGGGAGGGGCGGGTCAGGCAGGCCCTGGACTTGTAGTTTTCATGCAAATAGAGAAAAGCCAAAGCGCATGTTCAATGTGAATTGATCTGCAGTGTAGCCAGAACAGTTCAGAGCCTGGTGCAGAGGGAGGGGACACTGGGGAGGGAAGGACTCACTGCACTGACCCAGTTTCCTCCCCTGGGCTCACCCTGGGGAGCTTCTTCAGGAAAGTCCGGGCTGGGGAGTCTTGTTTCCATTTGGCTTTGACACTGACCTGGGTTTTATGTAAGATTGTAAGTCCCTTTGTACTGCTGTCATCTAGCTCACGACTCTGTAACCTCCCTGATCATCATTCCTTCCCTGCATAAGGTGGCCTTTGAGCCAGGACAGGACTGTGGGTCCTGGTACTTCAGAGCTCAAGTCCTAGAGTTTGGGAGTTGATAGCATCATATCTGATTGAATTTGCTTTCCAGGTAAGTAGCTTGTAAAAGTGGACTCTTGACGGTTGTGGGGACAGAAAGTGCAGAGTTCTGTCCCGTCTGGCCTCACACACAGACTGCCCCATGTCACATCCTGCCCTGGCATTGTCGTTCCACCCGAAGTCCGTAGTGCACACTCGGCTCCCTCTCCTGCTGTGCCCTCTGGGTTTGACAGATGTGTGCCAACCGCTGTCTGCCTTGTGGCATCAAGAGCCATCCCCCCGCCCTAAGACCCTGTGCTCTGCCTGCGCCTCCCTTCCCTTGCCGCCTCTGACCCCGCAGTGCAGGTCTGCTCAGCGTCTCCGGGTTCGCCTCTTCTGTGCTGTGCTGGACCGAAATAGTGGGCGACCCTTTGGGTGACTTCTGGCACTTGGTTATGTGCATTTATGTTGTGTCCCCATGCCACCTGGTGGCTTCGTAGCTCGTTCATGTCTAGATGTATCTGCATCTGTTCGCCTACTGTTGTAGGTTTTGACAGTGAACGTCTGTTCAGGTTTTTGTGTGGCCGTCAGTTTTCACCTCTTTCGGCTAAATACCAAGGAGCCCAGTTGTGAAATGTATGGTTACAGCTTGTCTAGTTTTGTAAGAAACCACCAACTACCCTGCAAAGTGACGGTGCCATTTTGCATTCCCTCCAATGCACAAAAGTGCCCGTTGCTTGTCCTCACAGCAGTCAGTGCTGTCGGCTCGGTGGCCAGTCCTGGCGGCGCTCGGCCTTCCTCGCCGTTGCCGATAATGACACTGAGTGCCTGTGATGTACTGACGTGCCGTGGGGATGTGGGGGGCGGTCTGTTCAGGTCACTGGCCTGTTTTAATGAGATTGTGTCATTGGCAAATATCTTCTCCCAGTCTGGCTTGTCTTTTCACGTTTAGCAGTGACTGTCACAGAGCAGCTTTAATTTTGATGGTTTCTTTCGTGGATCACGCTTTTTGGGCTGTATCTGAAAAGGTGACTTAGCAGTAAGCATTACAGTCACTTGCCAGTCCCTCGGGTATGTTCTCCTTCAATACCGTGTTGACTTTTCTCGGGTTTTACCTCCAGGTAAACTTTTCAACTAGTTTTCTAATATCCATGCAATAGCTTGTGGGATTTGGATTATGCTGAGATACTAGGTCAAGTTGGGAAGGATTGATATCTTAACATGGGGGCTTCCTACCCCTGAGTAACTCCATATATTTAGGTCTTCATCGAACTTGAAGAGTTGCAGTTTTCTTTACTAGATCTTGTAAATTTTGTTAGAGTTACACATAGGTACTTCATTTTCAGAATGCTAATAGAAGTTACATTGTATTTTAAATTTCAATTTGTTGATTATTGGTATATAGGAAAGTAATACGCTTTTATATATTAACCTTCTGCCCTTCAGTCTTGCTATAATACAATCAATTATTATATCTAGGAGTATTTTTGCTGATTCTTTTAGATTTTCTAAATAGATAATCATGTTATCAGCAAAGACAGTTTTCTTTTTTCCTCCTCAATCTGTATCCCTTTTATTTCCTTTTCTTCTATTATTTCATTAGCTAGGATGTTCAGTATGATGTTTATAAGGAATTATAGAGGAGGCTACTCCTGCTTTGTTCTCTTGTAGATGTTCTTTGCCAAGTTAGAGAAGTTTCCCTATTTTCTGAGAGTTGGTTTTTCTTTTTCTTTTTTTCAAGGAAAGGTGCAGCAGGAATGAAGGCAAGTGGGCGGGCAGGAGGAGAGAGGAGGAAGCATCGTATGTATGTAATTTAGTTGCTCATCTTGGGGTTAGTTGGGCGCCCCCGCCCCAGGCACGCATGCGGGCCCTTGGGATGTGTGGACCGTGTCAGTGGGCACTGCCACTGAGCCACCAGACATGCCTGCTGCGAGTTTTTATCATGAATAAGTATTGCATTTTGCCAGTTGCTTTTTCTGCATCTGTTAGTATGGGCATGTGATGATTTTCTTCCTGAGCCTGTTGACCCGGCGAATTGCATTAGTTATCAAATATTGAACCAGACTTGCACACGCAGGATCTTGCACATCTTAGTCATGGCATATAATTATTTTCATTTATTGGACTTGATTTTCTAATATTTTGTTGAGGATTGTTGCATTTTTGTTCATAAGAGATTACTCTCCAGTTTTCTTGTAATGTCTTTGATTTTGGTATAGGGTAATGCTGGCCTCAGAATGAGTTCAGAAGTTTTCTTCTATATTCTAGAAGAGATTCAGAGATCAGGCGTAAATTCTTTCCTAAATATTTGGTAGAATTTATTTCCCATTTGGTCCTGGTACTTTATGTATTGAAAGTGTATAAATTATTGATTCAGTTTCTCTTTATTTATTTCTTTTACCCTTAGTCCTAGGTGTCTAACTCAGGTCTTCGGGTTTTACATGGTCTGCACCTTAGCCGGCTCAGTGCCTGAGCCACACTGTATTAACTGATACAGGTCTTTTCAGACTCTGCTTACTGAGTCTGTTTTGTCTTCTGACTTTCAAGGAATTAGTCCATTACATCTAGGTTATCAAATTTGTGGGCAAATCATCATTTATATATTCTTTTATTATCCTGTTAATGTCTGCGGGATCGATGTGAGTAATTTTTGTTACTTCTTTTTTCTTAATTTTGTAGATATTTTCAAATAACTCATTTTTTTTAATTATTGAATTTCTCTTTTTTGGTTTTCCGTTTCACTGATTCTTGCAATAATTTTCACTATTTTCTTCTGCTTTTAGATTTGATTTTGCAATAATCTAGTCATTGTTCATAATTGATGTTAAACACATTTTCAGTGCTGTGCGTTTTCCTGTATGTGCTGCTTTCACTACACCCAGCAAATTTTGATCGGTTGTGTTTTCATTTTATTCAAAATATTTCAAAATTTCTGCTGAGACTGCTTTTTGTACTGGTGTTACTAGGAAGTATGTCGTTTAATCTCCCAAGTATTTTTAGATTTTCCAATTATCTTCATGCTCTTAATTTCGGCTTAATTTCAGTATGGTCTGAGAGCTGGCGTTTTATGATTCCTCTCCCTTCAAATGTGCTGTGTGCGCATCCTCACGGCCTAGGGGGTGGGGCAGCTGGCTGTCCGCATACATCCCGCCCCCCTGGTGGAGGCCCAGGGCTGGAGCAACCAGATGACCAGCAGAGTGACTGAAGTGCTTCCCCTCCTGTCGAGGGAGACAGGACCCCTGCCCACACTTCTCCTTTAAAAAGCACTGCTAGCGCCGTGTTTTGGTCCAGAATGCAGTCTGTCTCGGCGAATGTTCCGTGTGAGCATGAGAGGAGGCCGTTCTGCTGCTGTTGGGTGAAGCGGTCCATAAACTCTTAAGTACTTCCAGTTGATTGATGATGCTGTTCAGTTCTGCAGCGTCCTTCCTGCTGGATCCGCGCAGTTCTGAGAGGACGCTGCTGTGTCTGGTCGTCCCTCCCTCCACCCCGCCGGGCTCGCAGACCTGGTCCTCAGGCTTCACGTGGCCTGTGGCTCAACCCTGAGCCACTCGGGCACCGCGAGAGGGGATTTTAATAAATGCTCCTGCACTTGCATCCAGTTTTGCTTATACGTTCGATGTTTTGCTTTTGCTGTCTCCTTGGACTGCTGAGCATGTTCTAAGTGCCCCTCTCCATCCCCGATGCTGCCGCGCCCTGCGCTTCGCTCTGTCGGAAATCAGCGTCCGTCCTCTTGCCTTCTTTTGGTGTTAGCGTGTCCTGCGCCGTCCGCTCACTTTAGTCTGCATGTGTCTTTAAAATAGGTTTTTTAAAGTGCATTACTAATCATCACTTTACATGTCTTTAGACTGTTAACATCTGAACTGATGATTAATATTGACCATTTGTTACCATTTGGTATTCCTTTCCCTTATTCTTTGTTCCTATTGTTTCTAATACTTTTTCTGCCTTTCGTGGTTTCAATGGAGAATTTTATACAATGTTCTTTCCTTAGCATATCGATTTTACTTTCCCCCCTGTTTTACTGACTGCCCTAGTTTCTAGTACACATTTACAACGCACCTCCGTCCATTTTCAGAGCACTCAATGCCGCTTCTCAGGTGGCATCTCAGGTGAAACAAATAACCTGGACTGCCTCTTGCTCCCGGCACGGTCACTGATGGGCACCGAGAGGGCAGTGGGAGCGGGCACTCGGGGGCTTGACTGCTTCCCGGTTGCTGCATTCCTTTCGGACCTCCACCAGCAAAGCAAAATGTGATTCCAGTTTTCCCCTTCCTGGCAATAAAATATTTCTTAAGGTGTGTCCTTTTTTGTGGACATAATGCTGTTCCACACTCAGTAGGTCGCAGTGTCGTGTGACCTCCATGCGCGCTGGGGTTGGAGACCGTGACTGCTTTCGCGTGACACCAGCTGGGGCACGAAGGTTCAGACCTAACCCACAGCCCCCGCGTGCGTGCGTGCGTGCGTGCCTTACACACGCATGTGTGTGCATAGAAAAACACTTGAACAAACCAGGATCTGTTGGGTCAAGTGAGACAGTGGAAAATAAAAGCATTTATTTTACCTTCACTGATTCCTTTCCTTTCGGCCTTCCGTCATTGTCCCTCCCTCTGACGCGCTTCTCTCACTTTCTTCCAGAGCCAGTCTGCGCTCGTGGAGGTCCTGGATCTTCGTCTGAGAAAGTTTTAATTTTCCCTTTGCCTTTGCGGGATTATTTCATACAACATGTATTTCTAGGTTGGCATTTTTCTCTCAAGACTTGAAATTTTTTATTCCCCTCTCTTCTTGCTTGCATGGGTTTTGAGGACAAGTCAGAGGTCATTCTTATCTTCCTGCGTAGGTCGGTGGGTCTCCCATGCAGGGATGGTGCCGCAGGAATGAAGGCAAGTAGACAGGCAGGGAGGGAGAGGAGGAAGAAGCGG
Organism: Solenodon paradoxus; assembly: GCA_004363575.1. Taxonomy (NCBI): domain Eukaryota; kingdom Metazoa; phylum Chordata; class Mammalia; order Eulipotyphla; family Solenodontidae; genus Solenodon; species Solenodon paradoxus. Next base: position 96,001 of record RJWH01004654.1, read on the forward strand.
TATTTTATTTCATTTTTATTCACTTGCTCTCACTGGTGGTCTGCCCCGGGACGGGGACTCCAACCCAGGGGGGTGTGGGCTGCTCCTTCGGAGGCGACTGACCCAACACTGCGCCACCAGGGGGCGCCTCCCACACCCCTTCTTTAAGGATTTTTCTTTATCTTTGATTTTCTGTCGTTTGAATGTGTAGGCGTCGTTTAGGGTCATTTATCCTCCTTGGTGTTTTCTGAGGTTTCTGGGTCTGTGGTGTGTCAGCTGCACTCATTTAGGAGAAATTCTCAGGCTTCATTGTTTTAGCCGCGTCTCCTGGTCGCCAGAACGCATGTTCCATATTCTGCACTTGTCCCGCAGTTCTCGGATACTCTGGTCTGGTGGTCTCCCCGCCCATGACGTTTTACTTTCTTTTTTCAGTTTTGAAAATCCCTGTTGGCATTTTCTTAAGCTTGGAGCATCCTTCCCTGAGCTACGGCCAGTCTGCTAATGAGCCCAGCACGGGCACTCTTCTCGTCCGTCCCTGCTGTGATGGTGTCTGAAGACCTGCCTCTCGCGACCCTGCCGGAGCAGGGCTGGTGCAGTTCACACGCGCCCGCCCCGAGGTCCTGGCTTTGTGTCCCAGGCAGGGCAACGCTGAATACAATGAATACATGTCTCTTCCTCCCCTCTCTTCCTGCCCGCACCCTTCTTTAAAAAGGGAAATAAAGAGAATTCCCTTCTACAATGCCCGTCTGGTCTTACAAGGTCTCTGCTTTTTCCGTTTGCATACTTAGCGTTCATGTTCTTTTTTAAGTCCCTGTGTGGCCACGAACATCTTTCCAGACCTGAGTCTGGTCCTCATGCCTCCTATGTCTCTTTAAACTCTCTGTGCCTTTCAGTGCGCCTGGTGGTTTTTCGGTTGAAGGCCAGAGGTGATGTGTTGGATAAAAGAAATACCAGGAAACAGGCCTTTAGTGATGTGGTGGCAAATTATGGGGACAGGAAAGCATTCTGCCGTCCTGCTGTCGGGGCTCGGTCCGTAGTGACCCCGAACTGCTGGGGTGCCAGCGTCACAAGGGCTTCTCCTGCTGTGGGACCGGACGGCTGGGGGCCTCGGGGTGGGTGTTTTCCTTTCACAGCTGGAAGCCTAGTGGGGCCTGGACTTGGGTGGTTTCTTCCCCTACGTCAGTTAGCGTGTGGTAAAACCCAGTAAGTTTTAGACTCTGGTGAAATAGTGTCTCTTGAGGTCAGGCCTTGCCAAGGAGGCCCGAATGATGCTCTTAAATATTTCCAAATGGTTGCTTTCCCTCCCGCTGCTGGAGGCACGGGTGTTTCCTCTGCTGGCGCTGTGAGCTAGAGCTCAGGAGGGAAAACTGGAAAAGGCAGGGGGCTCCCTTTGGACTTTTTAACTGTCAGACTTGCCCACAACCAGCGGCCAGCAGTTTGCCCGAGACAGTTCCAGTTTCCCTACTCTGATCCTCGTCCTGCACAGTTTCTGTGGGCTTCTGCCCTGGGGAGAGAGATCCACTTCTCGGTACCTACCTCTCCGTCTGCATTTCGGGAGTTTACCGAGTGACCACATGTCTCTGACAGATCTAAGAAGGATGGTTGATTGTTCGTTTGTTAAGGTTTCGGCTTGTTCGAAGGGAATGACGTCTTCTAAGCTCCTTACATACTGAATGGGAAACTTGAAATCCTACCCCTAGTTTTTATGTACTAGAATCTTTCATTTTCAAATTTGGAGGAAATGCTGAGACACCACGGGAGTGCATCCATATGGGAAACGTGTGAGGACCCCTTCCCCTGTCCCCACCGTGACACAGCGCCGTCTTGGGTCCAGGACGGATGAGTGTCCTGACCGCTTGCTGCAAGGAGCGCGCGTTCTACCCAGCGGCTCTGCTGGGAGGAAGTGCGTCAGTCACCCTTCCATCCGGTGGTGCCTGTGTGAGGCAGGGCAGGAGGAGAGCAAGGAAAGGCCCTCCCTCAAGGGACAGGGCGAGTCGGGAGGTGATGACATGACCAGATGCCTGGGGACGTCACAGTGCACAGCTGGTGCCGGGCTCCCCCCAGTCTGGAGGAGGCTCCCTGGGGAGGCAGTGACCTCCACACTCCCTCTGGAGAGAGCTCCGGTGCGGACTTGGGGCGTCGTGAGGCGCCTTGGGAAACTGGCTGGGCTGGGGGCCAGAGTCAGAGGAAAAGTCCCCCAAAGATTAGGATTCGGGGAATGTGGAGCGAAGGGAAGCCAGGGGCATCCAGCGCTTCAGGGCTGAGATTCGGGGTCACAGCTCCAAGCACCGAAGGCCTTCAGTTGTGCTTCTGCCTCACTCCGGCCGAGAGCTGCTCATCATCCATCTTCAAGTTAGAATCACAGCCGGAAGCGCGTCCCCGGAGACCCCCTCTGCCGTGTCCCCTCACACGGGCGGGCGGACAGGTGCCTCGAGTCCCCGGGGTGGGAGCAGCAGGCTCGGGCCCACAGCCTGGCAGAGCGCAGGCTTCCGGCCCCTGGAAGAGCCGGCACTCAGTCAAGGGGCCGCTGCGGCGGGATGTGCGGGGCGCTGGGAAGCCCTCTGGCAAGAGTTGGGCGGAGACGCGTGCGCTCCCTGTCCTGCAGCTCTGGCTCCGGCTCTGCAGCAGCGGCTGCTCTGTCGTCAGAGCCAGGCGCAGCCCCCTCGGAGCCGCCCTGCCCTGATGTGCCCCGGGCATCCCTTCGCCACGCTCCCGTCCATCAGCCACGGAAGGCCCTCCTGCGCGACGCAGCAGACGTGTCCGTGTGCTCCCTGAGTGCCCACTTCCATCAGCCCCCTCCCCTGACCCAGGCGACCCTTTCCAGCACGGGATCTCCTCCAGCGAGAACTCCCCAAGGGGCCCGGTCTTTGGGAGATTCCTCTTCTCTGAGGTCCTGTCTTGCTGCCGGTCCCAGTCCTGGACGGAGCCTGGCCTGCCGGCGCACGCCACCTCCCCTCCCAGCCTCCATCCCACCAGGCAGGCGTGGCCCTCCGCAGGCCTCACAGGGCCCGGTGGACGAGACTTTGTCCTGGGTGCCCGTTATCACAGGTTTGCTTAGGCGCCGCGGCCGCCCTGTAGTGATCACCGCGTCTTTACCTTGGGAACGTGCTCCCTGCTTCTTGCTAAAAGTGGGCTCAAAATGCAAGCCTTTGTGTGCCTTCTTGAATTGCCTTTGGTGCTGCCAAGGGAAGGCATTCCTGCCCCCAGGGGTCTCGGGCCTGCCTGCTGCCCTGGAAATGACTGTCTGCATCACCCGTCACCCTGTGGCACGTGCCACAGTCAGGAGGAAGGTCAAGAGGCCAGGGCTGCTGCAGGCTCCTGGCTTCTCTCCTGACTTGTCTCCCCCTGCCTCGTGCGGGTCGCTCCAAGAGCATCTGTGTCCCTGAGAGCCGCACCAGTGTCAGAAGGTGGGCTCTGGTAGGAGGGGCTTGAGCTGGACGTGACCTGTTTGGGAAGCCGCTGCTGGAGGGGTATGGCTGTACCCATAGGGACGTGAGAGCTCACGCCTGCGTGCGGGGCCTGAGGCCCTCGTGCTTCCTCTTGTGATTCCTGTGTCTGACAGACAGTCAATGAAACATCCTCAGAATCTGCAAGTCAGAAGGACTGTTTTTCGATCATGTTCTGTCCTGCTCAGGTCACACGTAGGAAGCCGACCTGTGAAAGTTGGAGCTGGGCAAGGCTGTGTTAAACATTAATGCAGCTGTCACTGCTGTCCCAAGGAGCGGGCACCCCGAGCCACGGCAGAACCGTCTGGCGGCCTCAGCGGAGGTGGCAGTGACCAGCAGCTATGGCTCAGATCTCGGAAGTCCTGGCGGAGATAGATGACTTCGGTCGCTTCCAGTTGCAGCTGCTGGTACTGCTGAGTGTCCCCTCCTTCCTGTCCACCTTCTACGTGTTTGCCCAGGTCTTCATGGTCCTGGAGGAGACCCACCACTGCTCAGTGGCCTGGGTCAAGAACCCCAGCTGGAGCCTGGGTGCTGCCGAGCAGCTGGCGCTCGGCGTGCCCGTGGACGCTGCCGGCAGCCCCGAGCCCTGCCCCATGTTCCGGCCACCGCCGGACAACACCAGCCTGGAGGACGTCCTCAGTCACCGCGTCAACGAGACTCAGCCGTGCGATTCGGGCTGGGATTATCCAGATCGCAGGCCCCTGTCCCTGAAAAACGAGGTAGGGAGGCCCTTTGCGGGGCCTGGCGGGTCCCTGCCTGGCCCTCTGCCCCGTCACTGGTGTGGCGCCTCGCGTCCCCCAGCTGTGTGCATGACACTGGAATGCCTTTCTTTCCGC